>CABHPH010140551.1:0-44465 GCA_902168325.1 Peromyscus nudipes
GTGCTGGGAATTAGGCCAATTAGGCCCACATCCTTGCAGGATATCTTCCACTGAGATCTATCCCAGCCTGGACTTCTGTTTCCTGATGCACGGTTTTTCAGCCTTCACCATGAGACTGGTGTTGGTAGAGCTAGCAAAGGCTTACCAGGCCCAGAGGGAATGATCAGAATGAATTGCTGCTGGATTGATGCCCAGGTTTTCCTGCTGTGGGGGTTCTGGGAGACATACAGACAAGGGCATCCTTATACATAGAGGCGGTTCTCAGGCCCCCAAAAGATAGGTTGTCTTCATGGGGAGAATTCTAGCCTGAGAGGAGGGAGGGGAAGGCCCTTTCAGTGCAGCCATGACAGCTCTATGGCTCTCCCTACCCTCTTGAGCACAGTCAATTCGATGAACATGCTTCCCTCTTTTCCAGTTGTCTCCGTGGATCAGACCCAGTGAGCTCCACTCTGCGAGGACAACAGATGGCCCGTGAATTCCTGAATGGCTGCAGCTGCTCACTGCTCCAGGTGGAGAGCACAGCCAGGAGAGCCTGGAAGTTTCAGATCACACAGGGCTGGCTGCAGTCTCTTCCATGAACGTGCTGATTTCAGAGGTGATTCAGAATGTGACAGCAACATTTAGCAGGTGCACGCAGGGGGATGCTAAATGCACAGACAGATGTACCAGCTACTTTCTTTCCACGGCAACCTCACCCTGAATGACCCTGGTCCTCTGTGCTTACACTTTTACCGTTTGAGAAGAATGACGTTCAGTGTGGTGGCTAACACACTGAGTTCTCACCGATTTCTCCCCGGTGGTTTAGAAAGCTTGCCTCCAGCACACGGAAGCCAAGGTTATTTGAATAGCAGCTTTTGAATAAAACCAAATAGTCCCTTAAAGGGAAAAAACAAACAAACAAACAAAAAAAAACAACACTCAGCCAACATTTCTATTTCCAAAACTCTTCCCTAGACATTTGTGTACCACAAACAGGTTGACCCAGCTTGTTGCTGGACTCTAGTAGGGTCTAAAGAGGTACCTGTTGTGTACCTGGGGTGGATTTTCTGGGGGTCTGCTACCAGATTCATGTAGCTAATGCTCCTTCCTCAATTCACAGCCCAGGCTTGAGTGGCAAGCATGCCCGTTAGGGATTCCTTTTCCCATAGCCTTGCTTTAGACAGCTGCACAGGATTCATCGTGGTGCCCACAGGCAGGGGTATCCCCAGTGAGAAGCTGCTGGCCTTCCCGGAGCTTCCTGGGCCATGGCTGTGTCTGTGTTTTCTGCCATCATTGGGACAGTCCTCGCGCTCCCTGTCACGGGGGGGGGGGGGGGGGGCTCTTCCTGGCTGCTGACTGCTGGTGGGAGGAGTCTGTGTGGCTGCTGTCTGCCGGCACATCTGTTGACTTCCTTCCCTCTCACTACCCTGGGGTTGGGTGCTAGGTCAGACAAGGAATGTCCAGTACATGGTAGCTGCACTGTCCCAGCTCGGCTTCTCATGCCACCTCTCAAGATGAATCAATGTCCTGGCTCACCGTGTTATCTGAGTCTGAGTGAGGAATATCTAGTTAGCCACCATGCCTCTGTGAGATTTTTGACATTGCCAGTTGATGACCAGAACAGGAGCACACCTCCTGTCAACTCCCTTGCCAATGACATGCTCCGTGGAGCTTACGTCTCATTTGAGGGCTTGCTTGCTATTCGTGACTCCTATGGCCTCCCTGATAACAGTCATTCCTTAGGCCCAGCCTGCAGACTGACAGCCCAGGGACTCCCTAAAGTGGGTATTTCCAGAATTATTCCAAGGAAGAAGGAACTTTAAAGGCACTCATGACTTAAGGTGGGTTCTGAATATCTAACGTTAAATAAAAGGTGAAAGTTGTCTGTGGACAGATGAGCAGTGTGAATCCCTGGCCGTCTGTCTTTGCTGCCATCTTGAAGTGCGTTTTCCCTGTGGAGACTGAACCCTGTTACTGAGGCAGTGGTCTCTCTAGGCCTGACCCTCCCACCCCAACACCATCCCAAATGCCCAATACCGATCCTGGCAGGTTTAGATTAACAAAAAACAAAAGTGAGTTTGCTGCAAGTGGGAATGTACCTGAATTCTGGGAACTTAGGAAGGATCTATTTTAAATGAGGAAGAGCTATCTAAGGCCAGGCCGTCTTGTTGGGTGACCTTTTAGTAGCGTCATGATGTTCTTTTTCATAAGATTGAGATCATACACCCGGGAGGGCAAATTTGACACAATAGTTTAGGATACTGCTGGAGAACCCAAGCCCAGCCGTTAAGTAGACTCTCAGAAGAACCCATTCTTTCCCACAGAATCTCTTTTTCCAAGGCTTATTAGCTCTCTGGGAATCAGAGAAAGGTGTTTCCTAATTATCCTGCTACAGGATGAAAGGAACGCTGCTCTACAGCACAGCATGGGAGTCTGAGAGCACCACTGTGAGGGCTGGGCCTCTGCCTGGGCCTGCAGCCTGGGCGCTGATCCCTAAGGGTGTCTGTGCAGGGTGATGGCCCCACTGTGTTTGCCTGAGAGGTGCCATGCCTCTCATCTATGGTAACAACGAGCTTCAGATACCTTCACTGCAGTGTTTGGAGAATCAAGTCCAGGGATCTGGGAGGGGCATCTCACCGCAGCCCCACACATGATAGGTGCAAAGATATATCTTAGAAGTCAACATGCAACATGCAGCTCCCAGGGTGAGCTGTTTCTGCTTCTGTGGTCCTTGCTTCACAGGAGTCATATGGCTGAGGCCAGCTGGAAGGCAGGCCATGGGATAAGAGGTGTGAATGAAGGCTCCCAGTTACTACAGATAACAAGCAGGCACATGTTTCCCCGATAGACAGGGGCTCTTCCCCATCAATGCTAACCGCTTCAGCTAGGATCTCAAAGCGGCCAAGCGAAATGGGGCAAGTGGGTTCCTTGATTGTATAGGAGGCCAGTGGGAGCCATATCTGAAGGAGAGAGTTCTGGGAACAGGATCTTGTGGTCATGTTGGTGGAACCTAGCAGGTGTCAGATTGGTGGGGAGGAAGAGAACTGGCAAGAACTTGTCTTTGGGAAATTTCTGCCAGCACATGGAGCAAGGGATTTTTCCAGAGAGGAAGGACATGGTAGTTAAGGCAGGAAGTCAGCTTCCTAAACTCAAGGAGCAGAGATCTCTGGGAATTATTGTTGACCTCTTCTTCAGCCCTGCCTCAGTTCTTTGTGGGCCATCAGGGATGGAATGAGCTCAGAGTCATACAATAAGGACCATGACTAATGTGGCTCATATGTAGGAGCAGTGACCCATGGACATATTGGCCAGCATCAGACTTGGCATTAAATTATAAACCCATGTTTTAAATTTATTAGTCAAGAACTTCCAGAAAATGATTTGAAGAATTTGATGAACTTTAGTGAAATCAACTGTCTGTGGAGATGGAGATGTCCTTGAGATGTGAAGGGCAGTCCCCTCACATTTAGGTCACCATGATAGAAACCTGAATGAGGTTAGTATCTACCTAATTCCAGTGCATATCAGCTCTGGCTTGAGGGGATCTTAAGGAGTGTGCCCACTCTTTGATACCTTCTACAGCTTCTCATTGGCACAGCAGTGCCCTGACTCCCCCAGACCACTGGTCTCTTCTGGCCAGTTGGGGGGTGTTTCAGAAACACAAATAAGGCAAGTGTGCAACAGGAACCAGCCCACCGCCGAGTCCTGAGACCATCATTCCCTGCAGCCTCCTATCCTTACCTACTCGGCTCACTATGGGTCCTGACCAAGACAGGATTCAAGGCCTGCCAAGGAGAAGAGCTGGTCCTGCCTGTGAAGGTCTGGGGTGTGGAAAGCCAGGCCAAGTGCCTGTCTCTTGTGACAGTTACTGCATTTCCTGTTACCCCAGACATCCAGGCTTAATGGCAGGCTCCCTCCTTAGATTCCTGATTGCAGCTTACCTACTGGGTGCTGCGAACCTGCTGGTTTTCTTTCCTGAGTGGGGATGGCATCTCATTTCCCATGCCCTGCTAGACCTGCTTCACCGTAGAAAGATGCTTGAGACCATAAATGGTACCTTATCATTGTGGGATCCCCCCCATGCCACATCTCTCTCTCTCTCTCTCTCTCTCTCTCTCTCTCACACACACACACACACACACACACACACACTCACACTCACATACATGTGCATACAGCACACATATACACCACACATAACATATACACACATACCACAAATCACATACCACACACATATGCACAAACACACACACACCCCTCACTGCCTAGACCATTTCTCAAGATTTAGTTCAGGTGCCCAGTAAAGGATCCCCTCTTCTATGTGGGGGCCACTAACAAGTGTAACTGTTCATCTCAGGCCACTTTCTCCTCACCAGCCCAGGGACCTGGGAACCCAGTCTGAGGGGGGAAAGGCCTGAGGTCCAGAAGCCGTTCCCTTGATTCCCTTAGCTTCTCCCTGTAGATCCCGGGGAAAGTGCTCCAGACCTGGCAGGAAAGTGCTTCTCTTTTCAAAGGCTGGTCGAGAACTACAGATACACGGGTGTGTGTGTGTGTGTGTGTGTGTGTGTGTGTGTGTGTGTGTTAGAGGCGTGGGGGAGCGTGTCAACATCTCTCCAAGACCGGGCCCAGCTTATCTTTCTTACTTAAGATTCTTTGACCTGACCATCAGTCCTCCAGGCTGGAAGAGAAAAAGTTCCAAGGCTGTTGACCTCAAGGCTCTTCTCTGCTCTTTGGCTCTTCTTCTCTTGGTTCTCCTACCAACTTTCTCACCCCCTGTTCTCAGGGCCTACCTTCTAGGTCCTACCATCATGTTGGAGCTGTTCTGTAGGAGGGAGGTCCAGAGGCCTCTCGGTACCAACCTAAGACTCTGGTCCACCCTTGGCCAACTGTCACTTCTGTTTCATAGTGCACTTTCCTCCTGGGAGCCCCCAAGCAACAACTGAGGCAGACGTTTTCTTGTTTGTTAGTTTGTCTCTTGCGTTTTGGAGACAGGGCTATATAGCCCAGGCTGGCCTGAGCTTCACAATTCTGCCGCCAAGTGCTAGGATACATGAGTCCACCAGGCTCCAAATTCTTACATTAAAACATTCCTCGCTTCCTTTTCCTGCTGCCGCCCTGGGTTGGTACCAATTAGTTCATCTGGCTGTCTGAAATTCACGTGTTCCGGACCACTTCACAGGTTCTTTGAAGTTCTTGGGCCACAAAGTCCTACCAGAAGCACAACTGCTGGGTTTCCCCTTTGAAGTGCAAGGCACAGTATGACTACGAGTCCCAGGCAGCTGTGAGGACAGCATTGTGTATGCCCCTAGGTCCGTTGTCAGTGTCCCAGGGTCACGCTAATGAACTCAATTACCCTGTAAGCCGTAGTGTCCACACAACATAGAAGAGGAAAACACACACGCACTAGGAAGTAACAGAGGTGAACAAGGGACCTTGCAAAGAAGTTATTAGTAAGTGGCTGTGGCCTCAGACTAAAAGGCATTGTCCCTGACTTGGGTAACTTTGGCCTGGGAGGAGGCCTCTGTGAACTCATCCCCAGCTGTGGGCCTGAGTGTCAATGGACAGAATTGCACTCCCTCAATCCACAGGCCTCAGTGGTAAGAATCAGGGGCGATGTTGTCAGTCCCTAGAGGAGACAAAATCCGGGAGGGCAGTGAACAGGTGCCGGTAATCAGAGAGAGGGTAGATGGAACCCTAGAACTCTCTCTGGGAACCCCGCCCTGGCTACAGCCTTAGCTAATGCTCCCACTCACTGAGGCCTGAAAAGCACTGCCTATGAAGGCCAGGCAAGGCCACTTGCTCAGAGGCCCCGAAGAGGAGACGTGAGGGCTCAATACACTGTCCCTCTCCATAGAGCTCCCATGCTCCTGGGGCCCCACAAAGCTTGCTCAACTAATTGGCCTCTCTGGCCTCCCAGGCTCCTCGGTGTCTGGTAAGAAGAGGCTCTGGGTAGAACGCAGACTTCACATTGAGCCCCTGGTTGCCCGGGACACACTCAGTCCATTGGGTTCATCCCCTTCATCCTGCTCAGCCTCAGCATCTCTCCCAGCCTCAGCACACCCCCCAGGCAAGGGAGGGCTGGGAAGGTACTGCAGGAGCCGCCCATTCCGCTTCATTTCTGCCAGCTCCTTGGCACAGCAGCTGGGTGTGTTGGTCTCATAGGTGTCGTGGAAGGTGTTGTAGTCCACCTCATAAAAGCCTTTTTCCAAGGTGAGGACTGGTGTGAATCGGTGACCCCAGAGCACCTCTGTATCCATGTAAGAGCTTCGTGCTTGGCAAGTCATGCCTAGGGAAACAGAAACCACATGCATTAAGATGCAACCATTTATTGATCCATCCATCTGTCCGTCCATCTATCCATCTATCCATCTACCCACCCATTCACCTCCACATCCATCTGTCCATCTAGTCATCTATTCATGTAATTATCCATTCATTATCTGTCTGTCCATCTACTCAATCACACCCATCTCCAGCCATTAAATCACCTATCCATCTGTGGTGCCTTCAATGAGAATGGCCCCCATAAGCTCATATATTTGAATGTTTGGCTTGTTTGGTAGACTGTTTAGAAAGGATTAGGAGGTGTGGCCTTGTTGGAAGGTTGTGTTTCTGGGGGGTTGGAATTGAGGTTTCAAAAGCCTGTATCAGTCACCAGTCTCTTTCTCTCTGTTTCTCTCTCTCTCTCTCTCTCTCTCTCTCTCTCTCTCTCTCTCTCTCTTTCTCTCTCTCTCTGTCTCTCTCTCTCCCCACCCCTGCCTGCTGCCTGTGGATAAGATGTGAGTTCTCAGCTCCAGCTCCAGCACCGTGCCTGCCTGCCTGCTGCTGCCATGCTCCCTGCCATGGTGGAAATGGACTAACCCTCTGAAGCTGCAAGCAAGCAATCCAATGAAATGCTTTCTTTTATGAGTTGCCTTGGTCATGGTGTGTCTTCACAGCAAGAGAAAAGTAACTAAGACACCATCCATTCCTCCAATTATCCATCTATCCAACCATCTGTTCATCCAATCATTTTTTTCAGGTGCCTCTTGAACATCTACTTTGTGCCAAGGGTCTGGAAGGTAAAGCTGACTATAAGACGGTCCCTGTTGTGGAGGAGCTCAAACCACATAGGGAAGAAAAAGACAAATGCCCTGGCGAGATTCTGGAGTACGTTTCTAGATGCTAAAGGGGGACACGAAACAGTTGGAGACAAGGACACAGTTCTTGAGAGCAGCATTTAGAAGGCTGAGACTGGGAAGGAGGCAGGACAAGGCTTTGAACAAGGTAAGTTCAGAGTGACGAATCAGGGAGCTGCTGACAGGCGTTCAGAACATAGGGAAATGGTTCTGAGTGAACATACAAACAGAAGCCTGCACACTCATGAACACATACATGCTGACGTACAATACATGTACATGTCTCCATACACAAACATGCACAGGAAGGAGAAGCAAACTGACGCCCAGCCTGGCTTCTGATTGAGGATGCTCCGAAGCCTCTCGTCCCTCTCTGCAGCCCCGCCACCGCTGTGTTATTTTTAGGTGTTGCTTTCTCTCCAGAGAGGGAGGGCAGTTTTGTTTATGGATGAGGAAGCCTCTGTGCTTAGGGTCACAGAAAAGCAAATTTTTGTTTAATCTCTGCTCAAGGAAGTACTAGCTTGTGCTCTCCTTCTCCAGCTCCCACTCCAGGCCTTATCAACAACCAGTCTGGGCTCCCCAAAGCATCCCATACATGGTGGGCTTATAGCCCACTCTGTGTTCAGGGTGATGCCTGCCCCAGCCAGGTCTCTCCAATCAGGCCTCACCCAACAGCCCAGTGGAGGTAGAAACACACGAACTGGATACTGACCAGTCTAGCCTAGGCCCAGTGCCTGCAGGCTCCCAGGGACTCTGAAAAGACCCTGGCACAGGACTCCCATAAGAGTGCCTGCAGAAGTCCCATGGGACTCTTGTCCTTGTTCTTCCTGTTCATCCTCTAGGGAACTGGTCCTGGCTATCCTGTAGCCAGGACACTGGCTGCTTGTACCTGTTACCTCTCAAGGCACAGATCAGCTCTGTGTTGCACCTGTGGCATTCCATGTGGTCCTTTCATGTTCCCACCAGCACATGAGATTGACTCTCCTCATTTGCAGACAAGTCAAGCAACGTGCCCAGACTCACATCGGAAGGGTGCGGAAGAACTATGCTGCTCAACTCAAGCTAGGCCCGAATTCAGGCCAAGGCTGGGTTCCCTGAGCATAACAATGAAACAACTCATGCCATTTGTGAGTAGGTGGTCTCCGTCTCCCACATGGTTCCACAGACAAAGAACAAAGATTGGATAGCACAGGTTCTGGGTGAGGAAGTCAAGCAGTTAGGACAGGACAGTATAGGCCTGGGCTTTCAGGGAAATATGGACGGAGGAGCCCACAAATGGGACCAGCACCCACTCCCTCTGCTGGGTGGTCTGTGGGTGCTTTCCTGCTGCACACTGTGGCGGTGAGAACATCAAGATGAGACTTGTCTCTGCCCGATCCCTCCTCCAGGACCTCAGAGAGGAGCTCCTTCTCCAGAAAGTGATCCTGTGTTCTATCGTGACCCTGTTACCAAGGACACAATGACCCTAGAGTCCCCATCTACACGAATGCGCTTCCTGCTTCCTGACTGGCCTCAGCCCCAGGGGCTCCTCCAGCTGCCACCATATGCTTCCTGGCTAGGCTCCGGCCCCCAGCAGATGGCCAGGCAGCCTTAGGCATGGTCTCTAGGGCCCACCATCATCCTGCCTGACTCCGACTTGGAAATGGAGGTGCTGTCTGTTTCCCAGCCAGTAGCCAGATTCTCAAGGGCTGATAGGTATATTTGTTCACCTTTAACAAGCCTCTAACATCTTAGGGACCAGTATGGTGTGCAGAAAAGGCTGGAGACTTGTAAATGAAAGTCCCAAGTATGAACACTTAATGTCTGCCTGGCACTTTTGAGGTTCAGCATCCATATCTGTAAAGGGGGTGAGAAGCACATAAACACTATTTGTAAGGTTTTGAAGAAGATGTGTTATTCTGAGCCTGGGGGAGTTTTGAACAAATCGTCACTAGGGTTAGCCTGCTGCTCAGTCTAATGGTGAATTAAAGAGAAGGAAGGTCAAGGAAGACAGTCACAGCATTTGGCCAGTGGCCCCTCCTTCCCAAGAAGCAGGAGGTCCAACCATGAGGCTGGTACCTGTGACTCTGAACTAGAGCTCAGGTCCTCTTAGACCGTGGGCTCCCTGAGTCACCTCAGAGAGATCTGCCACAGCAGAAGGAAAGCTAGGGGACAGGTTGCTCCTGAGAGAGGGTGGCTGGGAAAGCATCTCTCCCATATCTGGAGCATAGGTGCTCTTTAAAAATGTGCTGGGATACCCGTGAACTTAGGAAAGACTGCATGCTGGGTACCATCTACCCTGGTTAATCTTTATTGTCAACACAAACCAGAGTCACCTGGGAAGAGGGACTCTCAATTGCCTCCATCAGGAATGTCCTGGTGGTGTATTTTGATTGATTATTGCGTGGATCCAGCCCACCATGGGTGATACTATCCCTAGGCAGGTGGGCCTTGTATATAAGAAAGCAAGTTGAGCAAGCAAGAGGGAGCAAGCCAGTAAGCAGCCTTCCTTCATGGTTTCTGCTTTAACTTCCCCCCTGCTGGAGGTCCTGTCCTGAGTTCCCTCCATGATGGACCGTGACCTATAAGATGAGTAAACCTTTTCCTTTCCAAGTTGCTTTAGGTCATATTCTAGGTGATACTCTATGTTCTATCACAGAAACCGAAAACAACACCATCCTCTCCTAATGATGAGGCCCACAACACGTATAGCAGTGGTTCTCAACCTGTAGGTTGTGACCCCTACAGTGGTCACACATCAGATATCCTGCATATCAGATGTTTGCATTTTGATTCATAAGAGTAGCAAGCATACAGATGTGAAGTAGCAACAAAATACTTTATGGTTGGGGTCACCACAACATGGGGAACTGTATTAAAGGGTCACAGCATTAGGAAGGTTGAAGACCACTAATAGGGCCGTGAAGTCTCACTCTAAAATATCATCTCTTTTAGTCAGCCCAGGCTTCCCAATCATCCCATGCCGGTCTTAGGACAAGAAACACTTTGGTTGTAAGCCAAAAGTCTTTTGGTGTAAGGGTTGGCTCTGGGGTCCTGCTGGCTTGGTGGTGCTTGCTCACATCTGTGCTTCTGTTTCTAAACCCCAAATCCTCCCTGTGGAGGTGTGGAAGGACCCCAGGGCTGTAATATGTTTAAAGTCTAGAATCACACCTAGGAATTGGAGAGTTCAGTCCGTGTTAGCTATTGTTGGTGCTCTATCTTGGGTAACTGCCCCTCGGGTCACGCTGGGGATGGAACAGGGTGTCCTCACTGTCATTTGGGGATTCTTACACACAAATGTGTACATTCTAGAGCCACAGTGGTCTAAGCTCCAGGGAGCAGGAAGAGGATGAGGTAGCTGAGGAGGGCAAATGTCTTCTTACCTGTTGCTTCTACCATTCCTTCTAAGATGACCACAACTTCGAACTCTTCCTGTTCCAGCTGAGCACGCGACATCTCCCAGAAAGGGCTCTTCTCATTGATCTCATGGGAGATGATGAGCGGGGACACCAGGAAGAGACGGTCATCACCAGTGTCAAAGCCCACATTAATGTCCGTCTGGTTCAAGGGGATGAACTCCCCTTCTTTGGTCTGCCGGGATTTGATGAGCTTGGCACGGATGGAGGCCTCCACGATGTGGGAGTTTCGGAGGTCACCTACTCGGAACATGAGGCACAGCTTCTCATCCCGCATGGAGATGACAGCGTTGTTGGAAAACATGAGGGTCTCTGCTCTCTTCTTTGGCTGGCTGATCTTCACAAACATGCAACCCACCATGAAGGCATTAACGATAGAGCCCAGAATGGCCTGCACCAGGAGGAGTATGATCCCCTCCGGGCACTTCTCAGTGATGACTCTGAAGCCGTAGCCAATGGTTGTTTCTGTCTCAATGGAGAACAGGAAAGCAGACACAAAGCCACTGAGGTTTTCAACACAAGGAATCCACTCTTGGTCACCCACATGGTCCAGATCACCTCGGACATAAGCAATGAGCCACCAGATGAAGCCAAAGAACAGCCATGTGATAGTGTAGACCATGGTGAAGACCAGAAGGTTGAAGCGCCATTTGAGGTCCACCAGGGTGGTGAAGAGGTCACTTAGGTAGCGGTAGGTTTCCTGAACATTGCCGTGATGCACATTGCACTTGCCACTCTTCTCCATGTAGCGCTGACGCGGCTTTTTGCCTTCTGCCAGCAGGCGAGTGCGGTCTGTGGCGATCGGTGTGTAATCCCGTGCCTGCTTGGGAATCTTCTTGTGGTCCTGGAAAGTGATTCCTATCTCCATGTCTTTGTTCATAGCGTTCCTGGAATGGCCAGCCATAGCTGAGACACAATGAATTAAAATGACAGCATCATTAGTGATGTGCCCTGTTCTGATTGGTACAGACCTGGGACTGGAGGCTGCTCCCTTCTGGGGATTTCTTTGTATCCCTGGTGCCACTGAAGAATATAGTATATGACCCATGCTCAGGGGTTTGTTGAATGAATAAAACTGGGGGTCAATTACACATGAAGTGTTTAAGGTATCTGAAGAAACCTGAGAGCAATTTGAAACATAATAATTGCCACAGTTTATTCAATGCCTGTTACGTTTCATGGATTGTCACTTAGGATCAATGCAATAGCCTGTTGGAGTTAGTGACTGCAATCCCCATTATATACTGTGTATAGAGTGCACTTCTTTCTTTTAAAAAAAGATTTAGTTTTAAAAAATGTGTATGCCTGTTTTGCCTGTGTGTGTATGTGCACTGTGTGCATGCCTGGTGCCTATGGAGCCAGAAAGGGCATCGGATCCTCTGGGAGTGGAGTTACAGACAGTTGTGAGCTGCCATGTGAGTGGCGGAACTGAACCCGGGCCCTCTGCAAGAGCAGCAAGTGCTCTTAACCACTGAGCCGTTTCTCCACCCCCTCATATGGATGTCTCATATTTTGTTAGGATACAAGGTCCTCACGTGCAGGTTTTGTGTCTATTTGTTCCTTCCTACATCTCAAACACAAAAACAGGATGGATCGCCTGATACATTCTGGTTCAAAAGCACTGCTGCATGGAGAATGGAAAGATGAAGAAAGCAGAAGAGAGTGTGAAGGCTGCTGTCTGGATTCCTACTCACCTGGCCCCAAGCCTGTGCTGTCCTTTAAAGGCCCCTGCCTCCCTTCTTCTTTTCCCTTGGGGAGCCTTTAGCAGCTGATGGAAAGGAAAGGCAGCATATGTCTGCTCCACTGAGTGGTCACTCCTGCTGTCTGTATGGGGAGTCTGGCCGGCCGTCTGAGCACTTATTAAAATGACAAACCACTGTGTAGATGCACCCTTGAAAAATCTGATCTAGTTAGTCCTGGAGAAATTGAGATGGATGAGATGTTCGTGCCTGAGGCTTTCAAAAGGACTGCTTTTAGAGGGCATGGCACACTTCAAAGAGACACGTGGACACCTGGAATATTCCATCTGTTGCCTTCCTGACATTCTGCTCAAGCTCATTTAAAATGCTTTGAGACTCTGATAAAGATAGGAAAGACTGTGAACTCCTCTGACTATTGAGAACAGCTTACTCAGGGGGAGAAGTTGAGCTAAGAAATGTTCCTCCATTTGCTTGTTTAATCCTATCACAAGTGATTAGATGGTTATATATAATCTGTCCATTTTTCTTTTGTTGTTGCTAAAGTTTTTGTTTGCTTATACTTTGTTTTTCAGACAGTCTCCAGTTGGTAGGGAAGCTACTATGTAGCTCAGACTGGCCTCGAACACTGGTCTTCCTGTTGAGGCTGTGGTGCCGGTATTGCTGGGGTGTGCCACTGTGCTGAGCTCATCTTTCCATTTTTCAGTTGAGGAAATGATGCTTGAAGCGGCATGTGGCCAGTTTAGGTTTGGAATCTGATTTTATCTTGCTGTACCCCAGAGGCTTAACCCTGACGACTTGATGATGTCCTATGGCTCAAGCTTTGGCTAACAGACTGCTATTTCGAGAATATTCTTTGAGCTGTGACCCTGGCATATGTCATCTTAGGTCATTCTTCATAAACCAACTTTCCTGGGTTTCACAAGGACACCCTTTCCCAGTGTATAATTCTCCTCAGCCTCCATTTTCTTTATTGTACTGGCTGAGAAACAAAGTGTCTTGACCACTCTGTGATCCGGTCCAGTAAAATTGTTCTCTTGCAGGCTTGAATCTAAGCACACACTGTGGATTGTTCACTTGGGGTTTAGTATGTCTGTCTGTCTTTGGAATCCAGTTGGAGGCAGTCCCTTGTGGGAAGTTCCCTAACACTAGTTTTTGGGACTTTATGGAACTCCTGGGAACCATTCTGATAAGTGGTCATGAAACTGTTAGGTAGCCAGTTAGAAATTAGCAGGCTTGGTAGACATGAGGGCTGGACTTGTTCTTTATAATCAACATCCTGTGAAGCCCAGGACAGGAACTGTAGGACTCTAGCTATGGGCTGGAGGAAAGGGACCTGAGTCAAATCTGGTTCTTCCATGGGACATCCTGAACTGCCTGAGGACATTCGTTTATAACTATTTAAAGCTGGTTCCAGGTCAGCAGTATGCATTCCATACATACCAATGCTAACTCCTCTAAGTTTCAGTCAAATTGGCTGTCAATCATCTGGACAGGAAAATACCCCTTGGGGAAGCTGTTGTCCTAGTTAGCTTCAGCTGTCAACCTGACACAGTCTAGTGTCACCTGAGGACAGAGTCTCAAGAGATTGCCTGCATCAGATTGGCTTGTGGCCATGTCTTTGAGAGATTGTCTTAACTGATGACTAAGCTGCACTGTGAGCAGCACTATCCCTAAGCAGGTGGGTCTGAGCTGTAGAAGAAAGCTAGATGAACATGAGCCAGGGAGCAAGTCAGAGAGTGACCTAGCAATCAGTATTCTCTTGCTTCAGGTTCCTGCCCTGAGTTCCCGTCCTGACTTCCCTCAATGATGGAAGGTGACCTGGGAGTTAGAAACCAAATGAACCCTTTCCCCTCACAGGTTACTCTTGGTCAGGGTTTTTTTGTTTTTGTTTTTGTTTTTTTGTTTGTTTGTTTGTTTGTTTTTTGAGATAGGGTTTCTCTGTGTAGCTTTGCGCCTTTCCTGGATCTAGCTCTGTAGACCAGGCTGGCCTCGAACTCACAGAGATCCGCCTGCCTCTGCCTCCCAAGTGCTGGTATTAAAGGCGTGCACCACCACCACCCAGGTATTGGTCAGGGTATTTTATCAAAGCAAAAGAGATGAAACCAGAGCAGGTGTGTACTTCAGGGCCACTAGAAAGAGTGTGGTCTAGCTAAAATGTAAATCGACACAAGTTCTCTGTGGTCATGGCTTATTCTCACCCCTTGAGGGTGTCCCATGTTACTCTAATAAACTATGTCTTCTAACTATATTCTCTATGTCTTATCTGAATTCTTTTGACAAGATCACAAGACTATAGAGATGAGTGGGGACAGGAGCAAAATACCAGTGACATAGACCACTGAACCACCTGTCCCATTGGCCAATCAAGGTAATTTTGGCCATCTTGAGAAATCTTAGGACTCTCGTACCTTTTTCCTTTGCTACCTTGGTGGCTGCAGCAATTTCAAGGTAACCTTTAAAATGTCATATTGAAGAGTCATCCATTTGAAGGGCCATTTGTCTCAGACATCCATTGGCCATTTCCCTCTCTGCACACAGCCACCTGCTCCCTGCTTTCACATGTGGTAGTTACAAAGATAAATGAAATAAAAAGGGAAATGCTTGGACCATCTTTATAGAGTATGGGATTTTGTTCTGCCCCTTGGGTGAGTCTTTGTACCAAAAACCTGACCAGAGATTCCTAGAGCTGGTGAACTATGCTGGTAACCCTGAAGCCCCTGCACTCCTGGGGACTCAGTTGTGGTCGCCCACACTGGCTTCCAACTGAGTGTTTTAATGAGCTCTCCCAGCCACACACGCTGAGCAGGGCTAAGGCAGGGCCATGAGAATGAGTCCTGTTCATGGCACTTGGGAAAGTGTGTTCTGCCCTTGGCTCTGCTGATTTTCTGCACTGTTTCCTTCCTATTTTTAAATACACTTTATGCCTTCTTATAAGAGAGGGCCCTGTGATGTCTTAGAAGGAAGATTTTTTTTTAGGACACCTCTGCCCAGGTCTGAAAAAGTTATGCGCTAGGAGAAGGAGAAAAAGGCTGCATATTTCTGATTTAAGAGCTATGCATATGCCTAAAATATTCCTTGTATCACCTGGTGTGTGATGACTAAGTTCTGTACTCAGCTTGGTGGGGTTAAGAATCCCGTAGGTCGTTAATGAGACACAACTTGGGGCTTGTCTGTGAAGGTGTCTTCAGAGAGGTAAACCTGAAGAGGGAAGACTCACCCTGAGTGTAGGCAGCAGTGCCCATGGCCTGGAGCTTCAGGGTGAATCATAAAGGAGAAGGAGAAAGCACATGAGCCACGGAAGTCCCGCCCCTTTCCCTGATTCCTGGTCTGCCCAGATGTGAGCTAGCTCTTACTGCCTGTGCTTCCAGCTGCTTGTGCAGCGTGCCTTCTCCACTGTGATGGGCTATCCTTTCAAGCCCTGAGCCAAACTAACCTCTCCTCCTTCAAGCTGCTTCCTGTCACGTGGTTGATTTCAGCTACCAGTGTGCAGGCTAGGACTTGGGGTTGAGTTCAGTATGCAGCAGACTTATTCTGTGGGCCACAGAAAAACAGTGCTATCTGTATCGGCCTCAGTTTCCTATGTTGTATATCTCAGCTACTATTCTCTGTCCTTCTAGCCTGGGGGCCATGTGGGGAACCCTACAAAGGATACATGATACAAATCTAAATAAAATGTGGTCCCATGCCACATAATAGTGCTATGACTAATGACAGACTGCATATATAAATAACGCTGGTCCCCCAGGACAATGTCAAGTAGTAGTACAGCCTGTACTCAGCCATCTAAATTTGTATAAACAAGCTCTACAAAATCACCTAATGGTGCATTTTCTTCAGACTGTACCCCTGTCATTAAGCTGGATGCTATATATATTTATAATCTCTTATTCCTTGAATTTAAATGCAGTGTGGTACTCAATTTTCCCAAATTTTAAACACAGAAGAAGAAACATCTAAAAATCAAGCACATAAAACCTCAGTGGTTAGCCGGGTGTTGGTGGCGCACGCCTTTAATCCCAGCACTCGGGAGGCAGAGGCAGGTGGATCTCTGTGAGTTCGAGGCCAGCCTGGGCTACCAAGTGAGCCCCAGGAAAGGCACAAAGCTACACAGAGAAACCCTGTCTCGAAAAAAACAAAAACAAACAAACAAAAAAAAGAAAAAACCTCAGTGGTGTTTGCAGTGTGGGTATTAAGCTCCTTGATCATGGAGTCATTACTACCCAGATTTCTTTAAAAGTTAAGAGCAGGCTCATCTCAGAAAATCCTGGCCTCCAATGCCTGTGTGCTCATCAACTCAAACAGATTTTCAGAGACAATATAAGTAGATTTTAAAATTATGTTATAGTTCAACTAATTATGCATCCATCCAGTGGGTATTAATTGAGGAACTGCTATAATCCGGCCTCTGAACTGGGCGCTGGGCACAGAGCAGTGAGAAGGTAAAATGCAGGCCCAGCCTATCTGTACTTTACATCTTAGCACTGTCTCTTGGTACCCCAAGTGTGTACAGAACTGTGTGTAGCAGAGAGGCAGGAAGAAAGGCACAAGCCTGCTGGAGTCAAGCTGAGGCATCCTAGCTGCTCTTTTCAAGGCTCCAACTGGAGCAAACCCTATTACATCTGGCCACCCTGTTACTGCTCTTATCTTCTGGCTGCCCCTTTGCCTGCGCATGGGAAGAATTACTAGAGCATGATGAAAGGTCTCTGCAAAGACAGCTTCAAGGGCAGCAAAGAGGGTTAGTTCTTTTGATACCAAACACAAGTGGAGACACTCAAAAGAAGCCACATCAAGGGAGCTGGATTTGAGATGGCGTATGGATGCAACTGACATTCATTAACTAAACCTTAGTGCACAGGATCCCCCCCAGACACCCAGCACAGTGCAGAAATCTCTGGAACACAGGGAGGTCTAGGATGCTAGGGGCCCGGGAATCCCTGGATGGGAGTCTGATAAGAGCAATACTCAATCATGGTGGCACCTCCTGGACAGAGCGCGGGGCTGGGAGTCTTATCTTAGACTAAGTTTCCCAATTATGAAAACGGGAATCACAAGCCTCTTCCTGGGTTACTCCTTTCTTTCTGTCCCATGTGCCAGCTGCATACTCTGAAATTTGGGACATGTGATGAAGGACATTCAAGGGAGGGGCACAGAGGAGGACACACACATGTCCCTATGGAGCTATCTGGATACTATTCTGGACAAATCTGATGAGTGTGCTAGATATTTAGATGAGGTTTGACAGCATTGGAGACCATTGATGGAGGCAAGGAGAGCATCAGCTTTGCCTCAGTTTAAGATTTAAAATACCAGAAGAAAGGGTGGATGTTTCAGAGCTTTACTGAAGCCCATTAATGGAACACAACTTCCTTCTAGTAAAAAAAAAAAAAAAAAAAAAAAAAATCTGAAGTCCACCAGTAATCTAGATCTGCAGTAAACATCAGAACATTATATACTATTAGCTTCTCCTTTAAGAGTTAATGTTGAAGCTGGGTGTGGTAGCACATGCCTTTAATCCAAGCTCTTGGGAAGCAGAGGAAGGCAGCTTTCTGTGAGTTCTAGGACAACCTGGTCTACATAGTGAGTTACATGACAGCCAGGACTATGTAAAGTGACCCTGTCTCAAAAATCAAAAAACAAACCAACAACAAAAAAGTTAATGTTGAGTCATTGGCCAAAGGAGCTCCATAGATTCCTCTTTCAAATTCACAGACTATTGGTTACTTTCCATAGCCTGGTGGTAAGGCCTATTGCTGAAGATAACACTTACGTCAAACATGAAGAAACCGAGCTGGTGCCCAACTAGAAGCCTCATCCCTACTGACTAGCATTCATGCTGCTGGAAGGTACTTCACATGCTACCAGAGAAGAGAAGTAATCATCAGTATCACTCAGTTACAAACCCTGCAACCAACAACAGAGATCTGCCTGCAACATAGGCAATAGTGGTACAAATGTTATGGGAGTGACCAACCACTTTTTAAAAATTAGATTTAATAAATAAAAAAGTGGATTTAATGCCCACGGTATGAGAGAAATTCATACTTGACACTGCTAAAGAGACCAAGAACCTGAGACTAGATAGATCATGGGCCTGGGGGTTAAAACCTGCTACCATTGTTCTGTTAAAGGAATAGAGCAATAAAATGACTCCTAATGACATATTGCTGTACTCAGATCAGAGCATCACTCAACCCTTATTAGAGAAGCTTCTTCTTGCAGTAGATGGGAATTAAGACAGAGACTCACAACTGGGTAATGTGCATGCAGAGAGTTAAAGGCGTAAGAAACCATATCTATATCCTGCACAGAGAAGGCACATTTAACCAGGAAGAATTCTGAGATGCCCCCATGATCCCTATCCCTAAACACACTCCGTGAAATCCCAGGACTTAGGTACTCTGCTCCCATGGTTGGTGCAGTTCGTAGGTGATGTCAGCCTGGTCTACTGATAGCCACCCTCTGAGGGACTTTCCTGGAGCAGGAGTCAGTAGGTTTCTTCTTTTCTTTAAAGATGGAAGGGTCTACACAGCAAATAAAGTGGCTGCCTCTGGGGACAGACAGTAGCCGGTGATGACTGGTGATTTCTTATATCCCCAGGAGCAGAGAAGAGGAGCTCAGGTTCCATATAAGAGCTGAGCAGGGTCGTGATCACACATGGCTATACCTCTGATGCTCAGTGGAGGCTGTTTTGCGATATTAGTCAGGTCTGTGGTCTTCTCCTGCGGTGGAAATGGAAACAGTGCAGACCTGGATGCTCAGTAGAGGATCTGCCAGCTGCCAGATCTCCTTAGTTCCCAGACAGTGCTCCACTAGTCAAGGAAGGTAAGCCAATGGATTGAGAGCCTCCTGAGCCTGTGGCTCCATCTCCTCCACTTCGAGGGAAATTTTTGTCTTTGTTTTACAAAAGGGGAAAACAGGAGCTTCTAAATCTTCCCAAGGGTGCATGATGTGTTGTTTTATGCTCCCCCCGCCACACACACTGTTTGTAGATTTGAATTTCTCTATTTTTCATACCATGATTAGGAACTCCTCCTCGGCTTGTCTTCCCCAGAAGCCGTGTCTGGGGAATTCTCTAAGAACACTTCCTTTTTGCTGGTCTACCCTAGGCAGAGCTGGGGCAGGGGCTGTGAGCAGTTCCTCTGAGGCTGGCATGCACAGTTCTTAACAGCTTGTTTACTGCTCTTGGGATGCTGCCCCAGATCAGGGCAGCAACGTGTAGAAAGGTTTTGGGGAGGAAGAGGGCCCCATGCGCAGTGGAACCAGGAAAGCCTTGCGGGGATGGCAGCTCTGAGCTGTGAGTGGGCATTAGAATGGGATCCCTGAGCAGGGCATTTGAGGGCCCCGAGACCTGAGGCTTCAGGATGTAATGGTAACCCAGGAACCCTGAGACCTGAGGCTCTCAGGCTGGCCTTGCAGAACGTGAGTGACTCTGAAGTTTTTAATCGCCCTTCCAGCAGTTTAGGACAGCATCCCTTCTGGGACAGAACACTCCATGTTCTTCTCACCACTTTTCTGCCCTCTAGTCCATGGATGGCTATCCAGCTGTCTGGGGAAAAGCCCCAGATACTTACGGACTTCCTCAGCTGGACATAGAAATTATGGCTAGGCTGCCATAGGCCAGGGCTTGGCCGGGGAAGGGGAGAAAGAGAGGTGCTGTCCCAGGAAGAGTGGGAACAGCTGGTCTCAGGGCTCTGGGTGGGGGAGAGTTGGTATGATTCAGTAATGGGCAAGTAATCTCCTCACCTTGTGGGTCTCTTTCTCAAGGAGGGGCCAGTGTATGTCTTCCCTCCCCCAAGAGCTTGTGTGCAAACCACACTAAAAAGTTGGCTTTTCCCTAGGGGGCCAGTCTTGATTTCCCACGGCTTCAAAAGTATCATTCTTAAAGCGAAAACCCTTTTTAGAGCACTCTGAGGCTTCGTGGCACAGAGACCAGCAGAAATAAATCTTTAAAAACCCATCAGGGAGTTCCTGAGAAACCTCATCGTGTTTGGTCTATCAGCTTAGGTAGGATCTAATCTTGAATT
Organism: Peromyscus nudipes; assembly: GCA_902168325.1. NCBI lineage: Eukaryota > Metazoa > Chordata > Mammalia > Rodentia > Cricetidae > Peromyscus > Peromyscus nudipes. Next base: position 20,220 of record CABHPH010140551.1, read on the forward strand.
CTTTGCTGGCACACCTAGGTCAGTCTGGGTCACAGCACATAAGGTACTAAGTGTGAAAGCTCGAGGGAATGAGAAGCAAGGCTTTAACCAACCAGCCAGCCAATTAGTCAGTTAATGAATTCCCACTGAACACTTGTGTTTGGCTGGGCCCTAGGGGTAGAGGAACCTAGGAGCTTGCCATACTAGCATTATTGTGACTTCCATTCATGGAGCTATTGTTGAAATGCAAGTTCTGACTCACCGAGTCTGGGGTTCCTTGGATCTCCATGTTTCCCAAGGTGTCCCAGTGACATCATTGCTCATGGCCCTCAGTCCCTTCCTGAGTGACAAGGCTGCCCCACCCTGAGTGCACAGGGCAACCAGCTTTGTGGTTCTAGGAGGCTCTAGTGGGCAAGTGAGTGAAGACCACAGGTCTATTCCCTGACTTCAACCAGCTCACGGGATGGCAGGGAACATAATGGCCAACAGATCAGCTCCATAGAGAATGATATGGAATCCAAGGCACACTTCTTAACTGGGTGTGGCTGAGAAGGTCAGGGAGGGTCAGCAGTGCTGTAGCACACAGTGCCTACAGAGGGGAGCAGAGCAGCAAAACCTTGTCCTGGGGACAGGGACCGAGCAGGAATAATGGCTCCAATGCCAGGCCAATCTCGGCGCTGGGTCTCTCACACACAGCTAGGAAGTCCCTTGTAATAGCTTGATTTTGCAAATCACAAAAGCACGGCCGGTTAGTAGCTTGCTTAAGCCTGCAGTGGCTGAGTGGCAGGGCCAGGTTCCTCTTGACTTCACACGCTCTGAGTGCAGGCTGCTCCCCACCAGCTCTCAGTGTCTGGCCAAGATGCTCCATGCTTCTGTGGCTTCAAGAAACCTGACCCAGCTTACAGCCAGACTGACAGACACCTGATCTGTGCCAGGAAGCCGATTAATATTGACTGCTGTGTTCCCAGCCTGCCAGGAGCATCGCTGCATTCTGCTCTCACTGGGGCTGTTTTCTCCCTGTGCTCTCTCCTACTTCCCTCCTGATACCCATGAGCCATAAGGCAGCATCCCCTGCTCCCAAGTGTCCCTCATTGTTCCAAGGAGATGGAGACCCCCTGTGGTCCAGGGAACATCAACCCTTCTGGTAGAATCACAATGCTGCCCTCCTTCCGTCTCAGAAGCATCTGCTTGGAGTGGACCCTATAGAGAAGACCATGGGCGGCAGCCACTGGTTCCATTCTTACCACTCACCATAGGGTTATTCTTCATCTGAGGGAGTCTGCTTCTGCCAGGAGCTGAGGCAAATACTTCACTCCTAAATACTGTGCCTAACCCAGTGTATATACTGGTAGCAAACAGGATCCATGATGCGCACTGACCCCTGCTGCCTACAAAAGCAGGTAAGAGAGACCAGTGAGTAGGGCTGCTCTGGGCTCTCTCTAGGCCGACCCTGCACAGTTGCTTATCAGTCCTATGCAGATAATAGGCATTCTCACACCTCATTCCACTTTTTTTTTTTAATTTTTTTTAAAATTCTCACTATCCCAAGCTGGCCTTGAGCCAAGGATGACCTTGAAATACTGATCCTCCCTGTCTTCACCTCTGGAGTGTTGGGATTGTAAGTGTGTGCCTCTAAACCTGGTTTGCATTGGGTGATTTTTTTTTATATAAAGATTTGAAATACTTCTTTCTTTTTAGTCTAGGAAAAGCAATTATCCAAGCCGATGGTAAATATAAACAAAATTGTTCTGAGCTTGGGGTACTCAGGAACGCACAGTGGGGACTGTAGCAAGCCCTGTCGACCTGCACTTCCTGAAGGACTGTGCCAGGATGGCACAGTGTGGGGTTGATGCTGTGGATCTATTACTTTTCTTCTAGAAAATCTAGAGAAAGATTTGGAGATGGAAATGGGCGTGGTGGCACGTGGCTATAACCCCAGCACTGGGGTGGCTGAAGCAGGAGGATTACAAATATGTGAGCAGCCTGGGCTACATAACAAGTTTCAGAGCCTACTAGGCTACACAATGAGCCTTTGTCTCAATATTAAAAGAAAGCAAGGAGTGGGGGGGAATCAAAATTCCATTTTGTATGATAATAATGGATTCAATTTTGGAGACACTGTTCAAGGTAAAGAAAAAGGGGTCTGTGAACCTGGCTCAGCATCTGTTACATTTCTGGGCTGCTGAGGGGAAGAGGACCTCCTCCCTGAATGAGGTAGACTGTGCTTTGAGTTATGGTGATCCTGGCACTAAGGGTCCAGATAAAGCCACACTTTTCCTACAAGCTTTTCTCTTCTCATTAACACACAAGCACTGTCAGTCCTCAGGACAGAAGGAGGCAGGGCCTTCAATCTGGGCACACTCCCCAACAGAGTGGGGTCTAGGGCTGTCTCCTCTGTTCCCACAAGCCCTGGCTACTTCCTACAGCCTTGTCCTCCCAGTCCCTCTGTCATGCAGATGGCTTGCCAGGGCACCTTGTACCCTACAGAGCATACCTTTTCTCATGAGCAAGCACCCCCTTCTAGAGGGATGCAGAGAGCAGCCCACTGGGCCACGGGCCATTGTCCTCCATTTCACTAATGGTGGTGGAGAGATTCTCAATGGGCAGAGAGTTCTGACTGCAGATGCAAGTCCTTCAGGAAGGCTGTAAGGACAAGGGAGTAGAGCAGGTCACCTCTCTGCTGCCTTCTGTCTCAGATGCAATGGATGCCCATCACCAGCTGTCCGTCATGGCAGCATAGCAGGACTGTGGAGCTCTGCCATGTAAGTAGAGCTGAATGCAGGTGCCAGTGCTTACACCCAGGCTGTTGCTAATTCTCAGGGGACTCTCAAGGGCTTGGGGAATGCATGGTTCTTTTAACTCTGCCATAAGCAGAAGGCCCTAGAAAGAGGCTCTCCCATAGCCACAGTAATAAGATCTCTTGTGGCTTTAGTGGGGAGTGACAGGCATAGGCCATGCTCCAGGAGCAGGGCAAGGGGCACTTAGTGGAGTGTAGAGCCGGGGACAATGTGACTCTAGGAATAGATGGTGTCAGAAGGGACACTTCATCACTTCGGGGCTGTATCTCTGCATGATGCTCTGGTCGCTGGGCTGTGGGCTGAGAAGAGCTCCACCAAAGGGAGCTGTAAGCAGAAGCCAGGGCTGGGTGAGGGCTCCTCTCCATCAACCTTGCGCAGACTCCATCCCTGGGGATCTGTCACAAACTCGCAGGCTCCTTTGCTCAGGACTCCCCTGGCCTGCATCCTAACTGCCTCTGCTCCTCAGAGAAGAGTCCTGAAAATGGCCCTTCAGCACATGTCAAATTACTGTTTAGTCAAGCAGGGGAGGAAGACAGAGGCCTGAAGTTGCAGCTGAGTCACTCAGCTGTGGCACATTTGGATTCATGTATCAAGGCCAGAGCAATATGCACAGAAACGGGTCTGTGCTGTGTTCCCACAGCTTCAAACTCTGCTTGCTTGATTTTAAGCGTGTGTTCAGTGTATCTCTCGAAGCAGGTTACTGACTTCTTTGTAGAAAAGCTCTGAAGGTGACGTGGTGTGTGTGTGTTTGTGTGTGTGTGTGTGTGTGTGTGTGTGTGCACGCGCGCGCGCACTGACAACTCTGAACTGGGGCCTTTACCTATGTTAACTTGACAATATTATGTAGTAAATATTATGCACCCATTGTGCAGATAGACTGTGATTCAGAGCAGGAGGGGAACTTGCCCAAGGCCACATGACAAGAAGAAGCAGAGTCAGCACCAGGCCCATGCTATCCAAGCTTCTCCTTGTCCATCAGAATCCAACGATCTTGGCTATGGATTATAATCCTGCCTTTCCTGGCCACACCTGTTCCCTGGACCACATTTACCCAATCGATCTCCACCCTTTGTTTCTTTCTCATAAGGAATGAAAACTGCCCGTGGGAATCATCATGCTGAAGAAACTATTTGCCATCTGAGCCTGCCAAATTCCAGCGTCAGGTCCCGGGCCCCCTTCACTTGAATTGGTATTAAGGGCAGGTGTGGTGTGAAATACTGCTGGCCCAACTACTGTACAGAATAATGATCACGGGATAGCAATGGTGTCTGCAGTTCTGTTGGGTTCTTCCAAAGCTCTTTCTCTGGCTCATGAGACTCCCATAGCATTAGTCCCATTTTAGAGCTGCAAAGTAGAGGTACCGGAGAAAGCACCAGTCCTGCCCCTCATTCCTAGGAAGCCACCAACAGAAACGCCCAGGCTGTAATAGGGACATGGAGTGATTTCACAGCAGGCTCCACAGGTGGCCCTGACTTCTAGCTGCACAACAAAGGGGCCAGCTGGCTCCAATGGTGCACCAGAAGGTGAGCTTGGGGCCCTTGGAACCTCAAGCTGCCCAGATGAAGGCGGTGATTGGCTGCTGGCTCAAACAGCATCCTTGGCGGATTCTCTATCACCTGTCTAAGGAAGTCATAAAGCCTCCTGCATAGGCTATTGGGGTCTGGGGAGAAATAAGTGCCCAATTAGAGGAGCTGTGGACCAATCCCCTGGCTGTCTTGTCATTAAAGAAGTAAAAACACCACGAGTTGTGATTGAGATAAAAGCAGAGAGGGGACTAGACAGTGTGTGTGGGCTTTCTAGGGACACGGTCGTCCTATCTGAGACCAGAAGAGAGAAACCTAGCATTCTGCTTAGGGACTTCACTTGGAGAAAACACAGAGACTGTTAGAAAAACGATTTGAGTACACCTGTGGAGAGGACTGCTAACTTCCTTAAACTGGAATGTTTCATGGCTCACCCCGAAGAGCTGCGGGGGGGCCGCCCACAGCTGCTCACATCCGTTCACTTTGATACTTGGCTGTGGTATACTTGTACAGTGCGCAGGTACCCTTCCAGTCCTCTGCAGAAGATGTATGAAAAATCACGAATAAAAAGGCATGAAAATCAAATTAATTCCTTTTACATTTTCCCCACGTTTGTATCTGTCTATTTTTTTTTCTATTCAAGCCTGCCATCTCTATGAAAGCAGCTACCGTAATTCTAATACATTCCGTCACTGTAACCCCGCACTGTATGAATTCTGCATTAGATAAAGAAGAGGATTAATAATTAAGTCAAAATGAAAAACTACTTGTTTCCTCTCCAAGGCCTGGGGCACAGATTTCCTGGGCTGGTGCCAATTTGTCAGGGATGATTAGAGAGTATCACACAGAAGTGCAGAGACGACAACATCAAGAAAGCACATGAGGTGAATATCCAGATGTTTATGTAAAGGTGAAAGGGTAGGAGGTGACGGGGGAGATGGGAACCAGGGTACAGTAGGTATGGCCCCCCAGAATTACAGCTGAAACCTACTGGGTACGGGAGGGCAGGACACACTCATTCAGAACACTTTGTGTGTACTGTTTATTTAGTCCCTTCAGGAAGACATGGAGTTGGTAGTACTTTCCCCGTGTCTGGTCCAGGAAACAGGCACAGGGTGTGGGAACTGTATTCAAAGCAGCAAGTTGTTGTTCTAAGTTTAAAACCCAGGCTGGCCGCCTTAGAGTCTCCCTCAGCATCAGGAACACAAGGGAGAGAGAATGGCCGCAGATCCCGTACACAGGGAGGATATGAATGGGAGAATGAATGAAAAAGGGAGAGGCAGGAAGACTGGGAGAAAAATAGAAGGCAGAGGACTGGAGACAAGAGTTGAGAAGCAGCAAGGCAGTGGTGTACATCTTCAATCCCAGCACTTGGAAGGCAGAGGCAGGCGGATCTCTGTGAATTCGAGGCCAGCCTGGTCTACAGAGTGAGTTCCAGGACAGCTAGGGCTGCACAGAGAAACCCTGTCTCAAAAAACAAAACAAAACAAAAAACCCCAAAACCCCAAAACAAACAAGCAAACAAACAAAAAAGAGTTGAGAAGCAAAGGATGAAAAGGAAGCAAGGAGAACTACTACAGACCCCTGACAAGAGGTCATGTGTCATGTGTCAAGGGGTCATGTGTCGTGTGTCAAGGGGTCATGTGTCATGTGTCAAGGGGTCATGTGTCATGTGTCAAGGGGTCATGTGTCACTGGGTACTTCCTGTGAGACTCCTGCCATCCGCCATCTTCCATTTTTTCTATGCCCTTTCAAGATGGGCACTGTCTGACCCGTTTTCCAGGAAGTGAAGTGAGAAATCAAATGACTCTCAGGGGCACACAGTGAACTGCTGGCAGAGGGGAAGAGAACTGCTGATGATATGGAGGAAATCAAAGGAGAGCTAAATGAACGGAGGAGAGCACCAGGTCTGTGGATTGAAAGAATAAATGTGACGAAGAGGGCACTTCCCCAAACGGACACGAAGTTCATCCCAAGTGTTTTCTTTCACATATAGATAAGATTTTGCTAAGATCTATTAGAGAGACAAACAGTTTAGCTTAGATAAAATAACTTTGAAAAAAAAAACAAGAATAAAACAGAAGGGATCAAGCTACCCAGTTTCAAGACTTATGACACAGCTACAGTAAACAAGAATGTGGTGTGAGATGGAGACACATATAGAGCAAAGGAACAGAAAGCCAAAGAGACCTTCACAGAGATGCTCAACATTCTTGGCTCATTTATTTTCAACAAAAGTACAAAAGAAATTCAATGGAGAAAAGATAACCTTTTCAACAAATGAGGAAGGGGCGATCTGACATCCATGATGGGGGGGTGTGGACTGAAGTCTCTGGCTTTATAAAAACAAGAAAGAAAGAAAGAAAGAAAGAAAGAAAGAAAGAAAGAAAGAAAGAAAGAAAGAAAGAAAGAAGGAAGGAAGGAAGGAAGGAAGGAAGGAAGGAAGGGAAGAAGGAAGGAAGGAAGGAAAGAAAGAAGGAAGGAAGGAAGGAAGGAAGGAGAGAGAAAGAGAGAGAGAGAAAAAAAACCCTCAATATCGATCTTAGTTGTAAGAGTAGGAAAGCGCACATGGAAAATGCTTCAGGATCTAGGGCAGCCAGGCAGAGTTTTTACACTTGACATCAAAAGCAGAATCCATAAAACACAAAGCTAACACTGTTCATCTAAACTGAAAACATCTGCTTTGGAAAAAGACTTTCTAAGGAGCTGAGCGGACAGATGACCGAGGAGGAGAGATACTTGCAGAGTGTATATTTGACAGAGGACTAATGCACACACTACATAAAGAACTCCAGAACCGAACAGAGAATCAGAGAGGAAGGCAGATAGAAAACAGGCCGAAGACATCACGTGACATATGCAGAGAGCGAATGAGCACACTGAAAGGTGCTAGCTCATTGTCCATGGGGAAAATGCAAGCACACACCACAGTAAGCTACTGTACACACCTGTCAGAAAGGCTGAAGTACGGGGGTGGCAGCAAGTGTCGGCGAGGATGCAGAGAAGCTGGGCCGCTCGTCACGGCTGGTAGGAATGTAAAATGATAGAGTTACCATGGAAAACGGTTTACATTTTTTTTTTTTAAAAAAAGATCTATCTTGTTATTCATTGATGTGTGTGTGTGCATATGAGTTACAGGTGGTTGTGAGCTACCAGATACGGGTACTGAGAACCAAACTTCAGCCTACCCAAAGAGCAATATGAGTTTTGGGGTTTTTTTGTGGGTTTTTTGTTTGTTTGTTTTGTTGGTTGGTTGGTTGGTTTTTTGAGACAAGGTTTTTCTGTGTAGTGCTGGCTGTCCTGGATTCACTTTGTAGACCAGACTGGCCTTGAACTCACAGAGATCCGCCTGCTTCTGCCTCCTGAGTACTGGGATTAAAGGCGTGCACCATCACCTCCCAGTCAATATGAGTTCTTAACCACTGAGCTGTCTATCCTTGTTCTTCACTTTTGAAAAATTTTAACTAAACATACCACTACCATATGACCCAGAAATTGTATTTCTGGGCATTTATTGTGGAGAATTGAAAACTTATGTTCATATAAAGTCAGCTCATCAATATTAATAGAAGGATTGTATAATAGTTCTGAACTGGGACAAACTCAGATGTCTTTTAATGGGTGGGTGGTTAAATAAACTGTCATATTTTCATATAATAGACTCTCACCAACAACATACACATACACGCACATACATACATATATACATACAAACATACATATACACAGACGAATACAATTTCCAGGTAATTGTATTGAGAGAAAACAGTCAAACCCAAAAGTATCATCCTATTTCTATTATATTCTTGATATTAAAAATAAAAAGATTGAAATAGAGGGCAGAAGAGTGGCTGCCAGGGCTGCGGAGAGGGCAGGGTGGTTCAGAACCTGTGTGGTGAGAATGAAGCAACGCACAACAGGTCCCTATGTATGTAAGCATAGTTTTATTGGCGACCGTTCGGTCAGTTTTGCCAGATGTTACTGTTGAGAGAAAGTGGGTGAAGATATGGAACAGTGCTCTCATGGTCATCTCTTACACTGCGCACGAGTCTACAATGATCTAAAGAGTAAGTAAAAAATTAATAAAGGGAATGAGAGAGTGATGGATGTAGTGGAAAAAAGGAGAAAAGAAAGAAAAAAAGCTGCTGGGTTATAAAAGCCCGAAGGGCAGGTGTAGTCAGAGAAGAGTAAGCAAACAATCAGAGCAGACAGGGTGAAAGATCCAGGTTGAGGAGGGAGGGAGGGAGGGAGGGAAAGAGGGGGAAGGGGGAAGGGAGGGGGAAATAAAATGGTGTTGGTGTGAGTGTTTATGAGAAGTGAAGGGAGAGCCATACTTGAGTCAGTGCCGGACCCCGAGGACTATGGGGGGGGGGCCCATGCCCAGTCAGCCCCAGGCTCCAATTCTCAGCCCCTGCTCTTCCATCCTGTTCCCTTACTGTCCTGTGTCTACAGGCCACTCTCCAAGCTGCTCACCTGCCACCAGAAGATCTATTTTTGCCAGGCCCCATGGAAGCCTTCCCTCCATTCCTTAGTTGAGGCTGTCCTTTTAGGGACTCTCTGCCTGTGTCTCCTTGTCACTTACCAACTGGGTTCTAATTTATACCCCCTCCCAGGGTAGGGCAGGCAAGGTGTGTAAATGAGTCCACCTTCTATCTCAAGTGCTTGCACAAGGCAGGGGCTTCGCTCGTATTTTGAAGGGGTGTGAGTGATTTTTTTTTTTAGTTCGTGTAATGAAGATTGGTTTACAAAACAACCAAGCCCGTCTGACCAGGGTAGGAAAGGCCTTGGTGCTCTGATGGTCAGTGGGGTTCCTGTGCTGCTGTGAAAGTCAGCTGGTTGTCATGACAGCCTTCCTATGGAAGGACCCTAGGGATGCCCATGGCTTCTGTTTCACTAAAGACAGCCACCTTCTTGGCGGCGCAGAGGCAGTACCACATGTAGGTTGCTCTCCTGACCCATTCCCCACCAAGTTCAAATATCAAAGTCTTAGAGGCCAGAGCTGGTGTCAAGATGGATGAGGGACAGAATCTTAGAACAGAGGCTTGGCCCCAAATCTCATCTTTGAGTCCTCTGTTCTTGCCTTCCCCCCTTTCTTCTGAGCAGAAGAGGCGATGGAAGGTAATTGCACTCTGGTCTCCCTGCTTGTGAGATCGGGAGCCTGGAATGTGAGAGAAGCTGAGAGAGAGAGAGGCAGCATTCCCAGCCCCAAGAGCCAAGTCAGGGCCATGAAGAGGTGCCCGCCAAACCCAACCCAACTCCTTCCCCTTCATCATCTCGCCCAGATTCTGGTCAGCCTATGGGTTAGTCCTTGGTGACCAGGAAGTGCTGTTGCTACTTACTAACTGGTCAGATTAACCCTGACCTTTGCTCCCAGCCTGCTCTGGTCCCGAATGACAGCAGAATTTAACATTTAAGTTCCAGCCAGGATCTCCAGGGTCGTGTGTAAAAGGTTTGTTTCTGACATTTAGCTTTAACACAGCTCTTGGCAAAGGTTGCTGTCACCCTGGGCTCTGTTGACAAGAATAGCTCCCTTATCAGAAAGTCGAGGTAGGAGGAACTAGACACCCAGGACAGCCACCCCGTCCCTTCCGTTGGGTTCCTTTCCTCCCTTTAAAAATAATTTCAGAGAAAGCTGCTTCCTAAGCTGCTTTGAAGGAAAAAATACATTTAGGTAATTTTGTTCAAATTTCTCCCTGTAATTCTTTGTATCTGAACTCTCATTCTCCTGTCTCTAGAGGGGAAGAAGAGGAAGAAAGAAAGTAGGAAAATGTTCTCTATAGCTGACAAGTGTCTCAGCCGACAGTTGACGATGGGCCCCTTCAGAAACACTGCCTCTCAGTGACCAGTTCACACAGTGAAAAGCTTAATCTAAAAATGGGTCCACTGAGCCACCCACGGATTCCTGCCCCCACTCAATTTCTTTCCGTTGTCCTCCACTCCCCGCCTAAAAGTCTGGTCAGTATAGGCTTGGAAAATACAAGCAAGCTTTAGCTAATGTCCTTAATGGAAAATAACCCTGCTTTGATTACATTCAAAAGACTCCAAAAATTATCTATTCCTGACGTATGCTAGGAAATCAACTGACTGCTGAACCGGTTTTAAATAACATTCAGAAGTGGATGGAGTGTTCAGGTATATGAACTTCCAGCATACGTTCCAGTGGCTTGGCCCCAGAAGGCATGCAGAATCCCTAGCACCTTAAAAGTGAGTAGAAACTGAAGACTGGGCCCCCTGCTGTGGAGTAAACTTCATCACAAATGACTACAGCAGCCTTGGAAGACTCCTCAACTGATGGACCAGAAACCCAGTTACACAGTTGCAGAGGACGCTAGAAAGACTTTGCAGTCTATGCATCATGTACCAGAGGAAGCAAGGCCAATGAGACATAGTCACAGGGACGCATTGATGTGTCCATGGGACCTACAGAGAGGTGTTCTGCATGCCCAGGATGTGGAAGGCAGCCTCAGGAGAATCTTTACTGGGGAATCCTGCTGAGACCCGACTTTATACAGAGTAAGTGTTTCGGCTTCAGGACAGCACTGGACAGAGGCAGACAGCTCTGGGCAGAGAGGATGACCAGCCCCGTCCATCTCCTGCCCTCCCTCCCATCTTCCCTCCTCCCACAGCTGACCTGCTTGCTAGATGGAGCATAGAACGCATTCATTTTATGCTTAAAACAGACATGCTCCTAAGCAAGAAATGCAGCTTCTGGGTAGCCAGCAGTTGGTAGCTGTCTTGGAGAGGCAATGCCAGAGTGCTGGGCCCTTTTTCTGTTGGAAAGCTAGGTAGTAAGTCTGGGGAAGATGGCTGGGTGTTGTTGGAGGATGAAATTATTTCTGTGATAGTTCCTCTTTGAGTGGTGACCTGATTCAGGTGTGCTCCCAAGCACACCCTGAGCCCTAGAACTCCCTATGGAAGCAGACCCTTGCCCTGTAAGACCTGTTCAGTAGTCTACGATCCCAAGGAGTCTAGCCAACCCTTTTATGTCGGAACCTAGTTCAATCCTCTTCTAAATCCCACAGCATCATTCTGTTCTGTTCACCTACCACAGCCTAGGAAACCCCGGGATGGGATTTAAGACTATATTCACCTAGACCAGGCACCGCAGGTCATGCCTCTAATCCCAGCACTCCAGAGGCAGGGGTGAGCTGATCTCTGAATTCAAGGCCAGCCTGGTCTACACAGTGAGCAGCAGCTGTACAGTGGTACCGCATCTCTCAGAACAAAGTAACAATGGAGGCAGAGGAGGCTGTACCTAAGCAAAGGCATGGACGGAGAAGATTAGGAGCGCCCTTGAGGGCCCAGAGTTCCTTTTGCTTTAGTTCCTTCGAGAAACAGGAAAACCAAGCTCTGTTTTACAGGACCTGTGTCCAGGTTAAGTCATAAGACCCTGGCTCAGCTCAACACCCAAGTCCCATAAATATTAGCTAGCTGCTTTCCCCGACTTTCCCAAGGGGGGTGGGGTGTGCTCTGTGAACTGGGCAGCTTGCTTGTGTCAAAGAATAGGTATGTATGGTTTGGAGACAGAGATAGATGAGAATCTCCTGTCATACACAGTGTACTACAAGCAAGTTACTCATCCTCCCTGGGCTACCGTTTCTAACCTGTAGGACAGGATTGGTAGTCCCTGCTTAACTGAGAGGAATCACAGCGTTCTTGGTAAACATGCATATTCCCGCGGGTCATCTTGTATTTGAAAGGGTCTCCATTTCTTAGTACGGACACTGGGCAGGCTAGAGCTTCCACTTCCTCTTGGGGGTATCCTGTGGAATTTTGAGGAGCCAGCACTAATCAAAGTCTGTCCCACAGCCCCAGAACAGAAGAGCCCCACTCCCAGTGGCCTGCCCTTGCATTTGAGGGAAGCCCTGACAGAATCAGGGGCTACAGGGCAGATCTTCAGGGAAAGACATTCATCAATAAAAAAATAAAAAAAAAAAAGTACTATGACAGTGTGCTCACCCTCCTCCAGCTTTTATCTTTAACCTTTTTTTTTTTTTTTTTTGTAAATAATGGCAAAGGTGTTTTAAAAAGAAAGCAAGCATGTAGGTAGCCGCCAGTGTAGAGGGGAGGGCCAGCACCACAAGAGAGGCTTCCCAATTTGATCAGAAAGCAAGCAGCTGAAGCCAGCCGAGAGTCTAAGGTTCAGGGGGTTGCCTCCCCAGGCCATCTCGGCCCCTACTTGAAGGTAGAGCTGCTAATGGGAGCAAGGTTCTCTTTTATCTCCTCCCACAGCCTGGCCGGGCAAGCCTAAGATGGAAGGTTTCGGGCGCCCAGGTATCCCGGTCTGGCGCCGGGAGCGGGGGCGTTTACAGTCCTCGGGAGGCTGGACTCCACATCGCTGGGCGGCGAGCGGCTAAGGCCAGCTCCGGTTTGCTGAACTTTGGACCTCGGGATCTTGTTCTCATCCCGTCTCAACCTAGCAGGCTCTGGGGTGCGGGGTGGGTGTGAGCATGCTTTCAGAACCAAAGGACCCCCGGCGCCAGTCCGGCTTGGGGAGTCGCTGGGCTGGGGAGGGATGCAAGGGAAAAGGAGACAACTTACTTGTAGAGAAGGGAGCTTCTCTGAACCCCTGGGGCTAACTTCTGGCCGTCCTTCCTAGGCGGTGCAGGTGGCGCTCAGGGCTCTCCCGGGGATTCCCTAGCCTCAGGCATTGCCGACCTCCTGGCAGCTGCCCTGAGCTACTCTGGAGTCGCGAGTCCTGCAGGCAGAGGCGTCTAAACCTCCCGCCCCTTCACGGGTCTGCCTCGCCCTTCTAGCTAGAGAGAGCAGCGGGAGGCTCACTGCTGTCCCTCTCCTCCCCGCCCTTCTCTCTTCTCCCGCCCCATCCCCTCCCGTCCCCCTGGGTTCTCCTCCCTCTGTCCCCCTACAATTGAATCTCTGGATAAGAACGCGATTTAAAGGGCCACAGGCAAAGGAGAACAACAAGGAAAGGCAGTAATAGGGGAAATGCATGCACAATGGGGCAGATAGTGGAGATGGGTGGGGGCTGTTGGTGCCCGGGGTCGCAGTCACTTGGCAAGGGGTCGGGTGCTGGAGGCTGATCGGAGAGAGCTAGCAGCCTACGCCTTACTCTCTTGTCCCCTGCTCTCCGCTTCTCCCCTGGTTCGCCACCTCCCTCCTGGACCTCTCTGGTGATGATCCTTTGCTTCTAGCCACTCGGATGTGAGGGTCCGAGACCTGCACCGGTGGATGTGAGTGTGTGAGAGCCTCCCTTGTATATATGGAAAGGCTCGCGTGTACCTGTGTGTGTGTGTGTGATCGCGCGCGTGTTTCCCCCCTTGTACGTGTGTGAGCGCCCCCGCGACTGTGTGAGCACCCGCGTGCCTACCTTTAGAGGGTGTGGAGGAGCAGACAGGAGAAACTCTTAGGGCAGAAAATGCAGGCTCAGAGCCTTGCAGGGACTGCACAGTCACTCTGGGGCACATTGAAGGGGGTGTTGACAGAACTTCCGTGCCTTTCCAGAGAGCTAATGCAGCAGGTGGGGACCTTCCTAGGGAAGTCAGGAGTCATAGTCCTGGTGCCACCTCAAGCTATATCCCGACGCTGACGATGCTGACGAGTTTGGCTCATGTAGCTGGACCGGCTTCTGAAGGTCTGAACCTCTGGCTGGAGATGAAAGTCTAGAGAAGAGAGAAGGGAAATGGGTCTGTTGTTGGGGCATTCTCCTTAGGCCCCTTCTCCTAAGCAACCTATAGCTAGGTGGGAATGGCAGGGAAGTGGCCTTTCATGGAAGGACAAGTGAGACCCCCAACTGTTTCCGGGTAAGATGGTTGGCCTTAACTGCCACTGCCCCACTTCTCTCTTTGTCTCTTCCCAAAGGATTTTTATATAAAATATTAAAAATACAATGTCATTTCTGAAATGAAGTCCTGTGTACATTGTTGTATTAATAAGTATACTAAACAGAAAGCTGTACAATAACGGTATTAATGGCGCACTCCTGAAACCCCGTGTTTCATTAAGCACAAACCCACCCACCTTCCAGTCCTCTGCTTGTACATTATTCTGTATCCACGTTCTCTGCATCTGATCAGATCTCCCGATTTTATTTCATTTTCTTGTTCGACATTCTCCATATATATGCTCCATTGGCTGCTGCTCTGGAGGCTGAACATCCTTCCGGGATCCATTGTTTGTTTCTATGCAGCCCAGATCCTTCTTGCTGTCTGAAACCCCCGCTCCCCCTCTTGTGTGGACTCCCGGCCTTGAGCAAAGAGAACTCTATTCTTCGATTCCTGTGAACTGTAGGAAAGACAGAAATGTCGCTCTGCACAGGGAGGGCTGCTGTCTGGGGAGAGGCAGCAGGTGCCTGCTGATGCCTTTCGGGGGAGCCTATCAAACTCAGTGGTGTTAACTCTCACCCCTCTCTGTCTGTTACCCAGCCTTTGGGGTTCACCACCCCAAATACCAGGCTTAGAGTAAGCTGTCTTTGGTCCCTCAGGTGAACACAGCCTGGCTGTGCTTGTGTATCCCCAGGCCTTATGTTTGGGAGAATATTTATCATATGAATGGTGGCCATGACAGGAAGCTGGCTTAGTCAATGACAAGGAGAAGTATGCCCGTCACTGGGCCCGACATGCAACTATACAGTCCTGCCGGAGAGCAGCACCAAGGAGCCACTGCCCTAGCCCACCCAGGAACAGAGCTGAATGCCACCAGGCCAGCACCTGCCCCTGGTTACTCACTGTGGCCTACGCTGTTACCCAAGAAATCTGTCTGTCGGTCCCTCAAGGGACTTTGTCTTTGTGCTCATCTCATTGTCCCTAGTTAGGGTCACTATCGCTGTGATCTGACACTGTGACCAAAAGCAAGTTGGGAAGAACGGGGTTGATTTGGCTTAAGCTTTCACATCACGGTCCATCACCAAAGGAAGTCAGGACAGGAACTCAAACGGGGCAGGAACTGGAGGCAGGAGCTGATGAGGAAGCCGTGGAGGAGTGCTGCTTCCTGGCTTGCTCATCATGGCTTGCTTAGCCTGCTTTCTGACTTATAGAACCCAGGACCACCAGCACAGGATGGCACCACTCACGACAGGCTGGGCCCTCTCTCATCAATCACTAACTAAGAAGATGTCCTACAGTCAGATCCTATGGAGGCATTTTCTCAATTGAGGTTCCCTCCTTTCAGATGACTCTGGCTTGTGTCAAGTTGACACAAAACTGGCCAGAATGACCAGTATGTGCTGGTTCAACACTCTGTAGGAGTATTTAACTCTTTGATTTCCTAGTTATCATGAGAAGCTGCGTTGCTCCGAGATCCAGCTAATGCCCACTTGAAGCATTTGCTGAGCCTTGGCTCCATGTTCCATCCTGTAGCAGCAGTGGCCTTTGGGTTAGTATAGAGAACACGGTGTTCTGTCTGCCTCTTGATGGAACATGGCAGAATTTGTAACAAAACAGGATGGTCTAGGCAGTACTGCTTTGACAATATTCTCCCAATGCTGGGACCGTAAACTGGAGACAGAAACATCCATGTCCAGTTTTTAGCCTGGGCCTGAAAAATGAGAAGTGGTAGGTGGGATTCTAGTCCTGACTAGTGCTCACAAATTTACAGACTTAGGATGTTCTGGACTTTTCCGCCCAGATGGCATCTGAGGACAGGTGGCAGCGCTGCTTAGAGAGCTTGGAAGGTGCTAAGTGCGTCTTTCATTGTCTGGAAATTAAAGAGAGGCACAAGAAAGCAGCAGAACTGGTGTGTGTTATCACGGTTAATTAGCGTGCAGACCACCTCCTCTGTGTCTTCTCTGTACCTCTCTCCCCTCTTCCATGAGCAGGAGCTGAATTCACAGTTAACGTTTTCCTCTTTAGAAATGACACTTACAGGAAATTAGTTTTTCTCCTATTTATAGAAATTGCATTTGCATTTATGAGGCTGGTAATGTCTCATAAATATTTCCTGCCAGATAAAATATTAATTAAAAGAATTTGTTGAGTTATACTCTGAAATCCTAACTAAATCTCTTCTAAGACAAACATTTTAAGTACTTTTTTCTCATGCTAGGAGAATCTCTCATACATTACTGTGTATGTTAAAGAGCTCTCCAGGAACAGAGGAACAGTAGATATCAATCAATGAACTATTTCCAAATATTTAACTAACAGTCAGATGGCATCCATGCCATTTGCTACTGAACCCCCAATAGTAGTACCTGCTTGTCCCTCAAGAATCAGCAACCTGAATTTGGTTTTTCTGTTCTTAACATTTCTTTATACTAAAATTGCATGTGCACACACACACACACACACACACACACACACACACACAGACAGAGACAGACAGACAGACACACAGAGACAGACAGAGACAGACAGACAGACACACACACAGACAGAGACAGACAGACAGACACACACACACACACACACACACACACACACACAGAGAGAGAGAGAGAGAGAGAGAGAGAGAGAGAGGGAGAGAGAGCGCTATCCAGTCAGTGAACACTGACCATGTATACAGCAGTCCCTCCTCATTCACTGTTACACTTTCTCTGGTTTCAGTTACCAGCAGTCAGCTGTGGTCTGAATAAATCGAATGGAAATTTTCAGAAATACTCAATTTATAAATTTTACATTGCATACCATTCTGAGGAGCATGGTGAATTCTTACACCACCTCCCTCTGACCCATCAAGGCACAGGGTGTCCACACTGTCCGAGAGACCACTCCCTGGGCATGAACTTGGTAGCAAACGTCAGTGCCAAGTTGCTCCTACCCTTCCTGAATAATATCTCTGAAGCAGCAGTGTCGTAACATGGGCTGCACAGACCCCACAGCCGTAAAACGATTCCTTTCAGTGAAACCGCGACAGTTTCCAACTTTAGAAGGAAGAATTTTCATTCGCCCAAGGTGGCTACAGTTTTAATAGTGAAAAACGAAACTTCTGTCTGTGGAGTTTCAAAGAAGGGGAAAAGAAATTGGTGCTAGCTTTGTTGTGGCACGAGGTGGTTGAACTGGATGGTCTGCGCTTGGTTTGGTTGGAGAGGCCTTCCATACGTGTAGGGGAGCAGCAAGTGTTCAGGTCTGTCTGGGGATCTGGAGACAGGCAAAGGTTAGGGGATTGTGAGTCATTTCACATGCAGCAGCAGACCTGCAGCGTTTGAGACACTTGGATAGATACTGTAGGAGAAGGTAACAAGCATAATGGACTTGGACCAAAACCACCTCCTATAAGATCGGGGAGGTCAGCAGGTGTACAGAGAAAGTCAGACTCACAACGTGGCTTTTAGTTCCTCCTGGATACTTGGCTATGGTGTGGAACTGATAAAAACATTAATGAAGCCCAGAGAGAGCAATCCAGCAATCAGCTGGGGCCGACTCCTGGCTGCCAGGCTACGGCAGAGAACAAGCCTGGAAAGGAGACCAGGATTTTCACAGGAGGATGGATAGGAGCAGAAATGGCCAGGTGAGCTCCCTGGGTTCAGGGGCTGGAAGTGTGTGGTGTCCGGAGGGGGTCGCTACAGGAATTTGGGGAGAGGACTGATGTGGCAGATTTTAATTAGCTGAGTGCCTACTATGCTCTCAAGTCAGCTGGATGCTTCCTGTAAACCATTGTCTGTCATTTCCTCAACAGCCTTTGAGGTGCAGACTCAACGGAGAAAGTGTCCTTCCCGCTGGTGCGTGTAGTGTCCGAGCTACCACCCGTTCACCATGTCGGAGGAGCGAGGGGCTGAGGATTAAAAACAGAGACAAGACAGCGGGTCGTTCATCTCAATAGAATGCCGAATGCCGTTTATTGAAGGAGGGAGGAAACCTTAAATACAGGCTTACAGCACAGTGGGAGAACCCTGGAGGGGAGGGCAGAAGTTCGCTACAGATGTTTTACATTCTCGCATCCTAGCTCTTTATACCAAATGCAGGATACACAAACAAGGAACCTCAGGTAAGCTGTTCAGGAGGAAGGAAACCTGCAGGGAATTAGCATAGGGAGGACATCTGATCAAGGTCAGCAAGCAAGACAACAACCGCCCAAGGAACGGGGGTGGGGGGTGGGGGAGGTGGGGGGTGTCAGGGCCCAACAGGTGCGGTCATCAGCGATGTCTCAGAGCTCTTAGCAGAAGCCACTTTCCTGGATTCTAGAATAGTATTTCTAATTGTGACGGACTGACCTGTGTCCCTACCAAATACTTAAGCTGAAATCCTAGCCCTCAGTACCTTGGTGAGTGGCTGTGTTTGGATTCAGGGCCTTTAAAGAATTAATTAAATCAGTATGAGGATACTGTGGTGAGCTCTAATCCAATTTGGCTTATGTTCTTGTAGAGAGAGGACATGTGGACACACAGAGAGAGACCAGAAGAAAGTCCGTAGGAGGACACAAGGAGAAGACAATTGTATACAAGCTGAGGTGGGGGCTGGGGAGAGGGCTCATGAGAAACCAGGCCTTGACATTGGTCTCATAGCTTCTGGAACTGTGAGAGAGAAAATTCTCTTAAGTGTCTAGCCTTTGGCACGGTATTTGGTTATGGAAGTCTGGTAACCAATACACTGACCCCTGGGAGGGCCTGTGCCTTAGGGTTTCTATTGCTGTGATAAAACCAGGACCAGAAAGCAACTTGGGGAGGAAAGGGTTTATTTTATCTTACAGCATGTAAGCCCATCCCTGAGGGAAGCAGGGGGAGGAACCTGGAGGCAGGAACTGAAGCAGAAACCACAGAATGACATTGCTTACTGACTCGCTCCCCGTGGCTTGATCAACCTGCTTTCTTCTAGGATCCAGGACCACAAGACCAGAGGCATCATCCACAGTGGGCCTAGCCCTCCCACATCAGTTATCAATCTAGAAAATGTACTACAGGCTTGCCCACAGGCCTATCTGATAGAGACATTTTCTCAGTTGAAGTTCCCTTCCCCAAATGATTCCAGTTTGTGTCAGGTTGACGTAAAATTAGCCAGCACAGCCTGTGTCCCAGGATATGGGTTTGGAGCTTAACTCTGCAGGCTGGAAGTCAGTGCTTTAGATTTCTGGACTGGGGAGAATTATGAAAGTCACTGGGAAGGGTTCCGCAGGGGCGATTCATTTATTTCTTCTTTTCCATGAATAATTGCAGAGGACCTCTTTTGTGACTTCTGTGATTATAGGAGTCACGGAAGTCTGGCTTTTTCCTGAACACCACTTACCCCTGGGGCTAACAGCACCTGGTGTACAATGGTCAGCCAGCAAACACTGTCCCATGGAAGAACGGATGTGGACCAGGTTCTAGAAATGAAAGGAATGGCAAGGCAAATTAGAGCTGGACTTCGTGGAGCTTAGACTCTGGGGAGGACCAAAACTGTACAATTTGTTCTGGAAAGAGTCACTTCAGGAGGGACAGACATTACCTGGAGACGCCACCCTATAGAACTCGGCAAAGAATGTTATCTGTACTTTTTCTGTTTGAGATAGCACATGTGTCCACTGCATATGTCAAGTGTGCCCCTGAATACAAAATAGAGTTTAATTATGAGCAAACTTTGATTAAAACAGGCTTTGAGGTGGTAACCATACTGTATAGTCTCGGGTTTAGAGGCCTGGAGAACACTGCCAGGTTGGAACGGGTGCTGCCAGGAGGGGATAACACAAATGCCCTGGAAGGAAGAATCTTATGATTCACTTCTTTCCTAGCTTTATTGGTTAAAAAAGAAAACAAAACAAAAACAAGAACATAACCCCTCAATTCTGTCTTGGGGAAAACTACAAATGCCTGGTTCTCCTGTTTCCACAAGGTGCCAATGGCGCCATCTTGTGGTTGAAAAAGATTCTACATTAAGTAGAACCGTTTCCTTGGTTCATTTTCATCTGTAGTTTGTTTTTTTTACTAATGTTATATGTGCGTGCATTTGAAGCATGACACTGCTGCAGTTTGACATGATAAAATTTTGTCCTCTTTTTCTCCATCTCACAGTTTGCAGAAGCCACCCTTCCGCTTCTTTGGACACTGCTGTCTATCCCAAGTGACATTCCTACGGTAAAAATTCTACCCACAGTTAATGCTTCTAAACGGATACCACTGAGGATGGAGAATTGGCTTTCCTTCTGTCCTGTCATCCCCACCACATGCTTGCCCTCTTCCCATTTCTTACCCAGAAGTGGAGCTAGGCCACCATGCTAGCTGGACAACTTCGGTGTTACAATCCTAGTCATAGCTGATCCATATAGCAAATCTTTCCCAGCTTCTTTTGCTCTGTGACTGCTCTGTGTCTCTCAGCACTGTCGTTTGTCCAGGAGCCTCGTTGTGATTTTCTGCACGATCATGTGATCATGTTACTGGCAGTGTCTTTTCTGTTTGAAGTTTTCTTCTCCTTGTCGAACTGTTTTCTAAAACACGTGTTTTCATGTCTGGCTCTCCTCAAATATCTGGTAACCTGGCAAGAAAAAAACGTAGCCCACAGTTAGGACTTGGTACCTGTCCAGCTCCCTGGAGGATTCTCTGGCTGAGCCATTTCACTGCAGGAGCTCGAAGTCTACAAGCTGCTTTTGAGGTAGTTAAACTCCCTGGGCACACTTTCATCTCTTGTGTGGAGGGTGGAACCCTGACCACCAGAACCCTAACAACAGAACCCTGACCACAGAACCCTGACTACCAGAACCCTGACCACCAGAACTCTGACCACAGAACCCTAACCACAGAATCTTGACCACCAGAACCCTGACTATCAGAACCCTGACCACAGAACCCTGACCACTAGAACCCTGACTATCAGAACCCTGACCACAAGAATCCTGACCACCAGGACTGTGACCACCAGAACCCTGTGCACCAGAACCCTTACCACCAGAACACAGACCACCAGAACCCTAACTACAGAGCTCTGACCATCAGAACCCTGACTACCAGGAACCTGACCACTAGAATCCTGTCCATCAGAACCATGTCCACCAGAACCTTGACTACCAGAACTCTGACTATCAGAACCCTGTCTGCCAGAACATTGACCACCAGAACCCTGACCACAGAACCCTGACCACCAGAACCCTGTGTACCAGAATCCTGATCACCAGAACCCTGACTACCAGAGCCCTGGCCACAAGAACCCTGTCCACAGAAACCTGACCACCAGAACCCTGTGTACCAGAACCCTGACCACAGAGCCCTGACCACCAGAACCTGGACCACCAGAACCCTAGCCACCAGAACCCTGACCACCAGAACTCTGACCACCAGAATGTTGACCACAGAATCCTGACCACCAGAACCCTAACTACAGGACCTTGACTACTAGAACCCTGACCACCAGAACCTAGACCACCAGAACTCTGACCACAGAGCCCTGACCACCAGAACCCTAACCACAGAACCATGTCCTCCATATCCGTAACCACTGGAACCCTGAGTATCAGAACCCTGATCATAAAACCCTGTCCACCAAATGCCTAACCACAGAACCCTGCTAACCACAAAACCCTGCCCACCAGAACCCTGACCACAGAACCCTAGTATGGAGTGTGGATATAATCACCTAATCATCTTTGGGATAAAAAAGCCATCCTTAATGGTGCTTTGTATCTCTCAGTTCAGGACCTTGTGTTGTTTGTGCTTTAGAGATGTAATCATCACCTTTCTCAAAAGGCTAGGGGACTTTTTGTTGGGTAGGGTCAAGGAGGGGATCTGGAGGCTTCCTGATGATCTCTATGTGGACCCTCAGCCCACCAACTTCTTTTACACAGCTTCTCTCCCTCATCTATCACAGGAAGTGCCACAGATATCTATATCTTACAGGATCTGGAGTGCCACAGATATCTATATCTTTCAGGATCTGAAGTGCCAGTTGTGTTTTTTTTTTCCTGAATGATTAAAAGTGTTTGCATCTGAGATATCCTCAAAGGACCATGCATTAAAACTGTGTCCCCCAGCTTGGTGCTATTGGGAAGTGGTGCACTCTTTTAGACATGGAACCTATTGAGGAGTCTTCAGGTCATTGGAGACCTACCCTTGGAACCGACAGTTGGACTCTGGCTCTTTCTTCTTCCTCTCTCTTCTGCCTCCTAGCCATGAGGTGGACAGCTTTCTTTTCCATATGCTTCCATGAGGATGTGCCCACCAAGACATGCTGCCTTGCCATAGGCCAACCAGACTGGAACCTACAAAACTGTGAGCCTTGTTTGTTGTTTGTTTTTATTCTTTGCGGGGGCCCACCGCCCAGCTCCCAAATAAATCACACATGGAGGCTTATTATTTCTTATAAATACCCAGCCTTAGCTTGGCTTGTTTCTTGCCAGCTTTCCTTAACTTAAATGATCTCATCTGTCTTTTGCCTCTGGGCTTTTCCCATTCTCTTACTTCTGTAAATCTTACTCTTACTACCTGGCTTGCTGTGTGGCTGGGTGGCTGGCCCCTGGAGTCCTCCTCTTCTGCTACTCCTTTTTTCCTCCCAGATTTCTCCTTCTATATATTCTCTCTCTCTTCCAGCCCAGCCTATTCTTTCTCCTGCCTCGATATTGGCTGCTAAATTCTTTATTAGACCATCAGGTGTTCTAGACAGGCACAGTAACACAGCTTCACAGAGTTAAACAAATGCAAACAAAAGTAACACAGCTTAAAATAATATTCCCCAACAAGCTCAGACACACCTTTCCTTTTTATGTGTTTATGAACTCAGGCATTTGTTATAGTACTTGAAAGACAATGGCACATGGCGTAGGGTAGAATGCAGGTGCTTTCTGGATTTTGGAAACACCAGAGTTGCCATCCCCAGATGTTCTTACTCTTGAAGTTTTATGCCTTTTCCAGAGCTGCCTTGTACTGGGCTGTCAGGGGAGAGCCGAAGTACAAGCATTTCCATACCTTACCATCTTCATACTGGTCGCTCGTTCATTGGAATCATTCACTCTGCAACTACTTATTGGCCCTTATCTCAGAAATGGACCTGAGCTGGATTTAGATGTGTGCTGAATAAAGCTGTGTTCTCTGCCCTACAGGAGATCTTTAAACATGTGGCAGATGAATAAATTGTTAGGTAAATATATTTAGAGCAGAAATGCAGCTAATTGAGAGGATTGGGAATCTCCATGGAGGTCAGATAGGCTGTTTTTCATGATATTCCAATAAGTGACATGATGTTGAGGGTCCCTTGCAGGTCCAGACACCGGCTTTCCTGCACAGCCACCTCCCCCCAAGAACACCCATCTAACTAATTGCCATCAAGCTTCCTGCTGCCTAGATGGGAAGGCTAATTCCTTAACTCATAGTCAGTGAGTCCCCTAATCATGGTAGGAACGAAAATACACAGGACAGCTCCATCTGCACATGGCTCTCTGCAGGAGTGAGCTGCCTGGAGAGTCAGTCCTGCTGGCTGAACCTGGAATCTGTCACGGTGGGCTAGACTGAGTGCTTTTGGTTTGGGCGATTGAGCAAGGAGGAAGGCAGTGCTCAGTGGGAGGTAAAGCTGGAGCTCTTGAATGAGGCTGCCTTTTCCTGGAAAGAGCCTAGGAGAGCAGTGGGTGCCTGTTTGCTCTGCTCTGCCCCCTTTTCCCTTCCCTTCCCTCCCTCTTTTTTTTTTTTTTTTCTTAATGTAAAAGCTCAATCTCTACATGAAGACACAAAAAAGGGTTGGATTTTTCTAAAGGGTTTTTTTGTTTGTTTGTTTTTTTGTTTTTTCTGAGACAGGGTTCGTCACTACACAGCCCTGGCTATCCTGGAACTTGCTTTGTAGACCATGCTGGCCTCACAGAGATCTGCCTGCTTCTGCCTCTGCACCACCATGCCCTGCTTAAAGTTTGGAAGTTCTTAAGACTGCCTTTACTGTAAGGGTTTGGTCTTTAATTACGTCATCAACCTTCGCCGGTGTCCCAGCCTAAAAAGCTGGTGGGCGCTCTGTTCCCTCTCTTCCTTTCCACTCCTTTCCTCCCGTCGGGCTCCCTTTCTCTCTCCCTCCCCCCCTCTGTCTCTCTGTCTCTCTCTTTCTCTCTCTCCTTCTCTCTCTTTCTCTCTCTCCCTCTCCCCCCCCCCAATAAAGCTCTAAAAAGGTTAA
>CABHPH010140551.1:55423-69728 GCA_902168325.1 Peromyscus nudipes
TTCTTCTTCTTCTTCTTCTTCTTCTTCTTCTTCTTCTTCTTCTTCTTCTCTTCCTCCCCCTCCCCCTCCCCCCTCCTCCTTCTTCTTCAACAGGGTCTCTCTAAGTAGCTGTGGCCCTCTTGGACCTTTCTATGTAGATCAGGCTGGCCTTGAACTCATAGAGAGCCACCTCTCTCTACTTCCCAAGTGCTGGGATAAAAGGTGTGTGCCACCATTCCCAGCCCTAGAAGGACTTTAATCAGTATTCCTGTGTACAGCTCCTGATATGAGCCCTGTTCAGAGGTATCTGGCCATCCTTGCTCCTCTGCTTTGGGCTTGGGGAACTTGTGCTTGCTCTCCGATGGTCCCAAGCTTGGCTTTGGCAGTGGTGTTCTCTCCAGTTGTTTTCCAGCTTCTTAAACTTTATAAAATCTCTTGACTATGTGTATTCTCTTTTCTGGCTCTTCCTTGCTTTTTACCTTTGGGATTCGTTACTCCATTTGTTTTTAAAACAACAGCACTCATTTAATCTATTGTATTTTTATATTAAGATTCTTCCAGATTTCTTCCCTGATTATCCAAAAGGTGAGTTCAGAGTTCTGCACAGAATATTTACTGAATCATAAAGTCTACAGCTACAAGTGATTTTTGATGAATTAGATCAGAGGAGGGACAGACTCTATCCCCTCACTGGGGAACATTGTGTCTGCTCCACAGATAATTCCTTCCACGAATCAGCTGTTGGGAGTGCTTCCTCACCACTGGTAGGCCTGCATTTGAACTGTAGCTTATTCACAAACTGAATGTACCCAGAAGCAAGCACCTCTCTGTTTATGTATTAGTAAAAGTCCAGGGTCCCCAAACGATGAACTGTGATGCTGTGTGCAGAGTCCTTGAACTATCCAGTGAGCTTCTCCCTGCCTCGTTTTGACCAAGCGAAGTCCTCTTGACTGTCTCACTGGCTGGGCAGCTCTGCCTTGGCTGTTTTCCATGCGCCTCCTATTCCTCCAGCCCAGTTTTTGGCTCTGGTTTGCAAAGTCACCTCTGCTTTTCCTGCCTGTTCCCACCTCCAGGGGTCTTGCCCCTGGAAATCTATCACTGTCCCCCTTGGTTGTAGGAGTAGAATGGTCTGGTTTTTCCTAAAGCACATAGATACCCCTAAAAATGGCTTCTCCAAACAACTTCTGTTGGGATATTCAGTGGCAATAGAACAATATTTTTTAAATATTCTAAATTTACTAACTTTGACCGCATTCAGGTGCTTGAGTGAGGTGATGCATAAGAATTCCTTCACTGTCAGCAAAGCCAGCACCGTTAGATTCACGGAAGGATAGGAGATGGGGTGGCAGAGGTGGGGGTTTGGGGGGCAGGAGGTAGACTCTTCACTCTGCCTCAAGTGCTATAGAATAGAGACCTAGGCTTTTTCCCTGACTGTAGAAAGAGGTAAAGCAGCAGATGGGTGTTGGAGCTGGAGCAGACAGTGGGGTAGGAGGAAGGATGGACGGAACAGCCACCTGGGTTTCACAGAAGGTGCAGCATCTATCAGGTCAGCCGGCTTCACTTACTCATTAGCACCAAGATTTGTGGAATTGAGAGAATGCATCAGCCCAGCCCTCCTCTGTTGCTTAGCGACGGGTTTCTTTTTCATTCCCTGCAGGTGCAAAGGGGCCCAGTTTTGAAGGTAGAGGACAAGAGGGTGGTGGACAAAGTTAAGGTCACTACCTGGTCAGCATAATAATGAGACAACCTGGTGCTGTTGTGCAAGAGGCACCTGCCTCTCAAATACATGAGGCAGTTAAGAAAACATTTCTTTTCCTCATTTGGGGTTTATTCTTCACGTTTGCTAAGCACTGTTTATCTTTGAGCTCTAAATGTTTGTATACATGTTTGTCTTGCCACAGTCATCTGCTGGGTGTCTGGGAGGATGGAAAGGCAGAGCCACAGTTCCCAGGAGCAGGCAGGCAGAATGTGAGCTCATGAAAGTGCTTTTTGGGATGATGGCTTGTGAGAGCTCCTTCCCTACAATGTTCTGTGGGACCCCAAGAAACATGTCTCTCTGGTCAAGCTCTGGGATGTTTCCCCTCTTGTCTGAACAACCCATGGTGCCTTTCTGATTCCTCCAAGAACCAGACTATAAGATGAGATTAGTGGTGGGATGGATTTATTAGGGGATATGGCTAGGTGAGAGAAAATTGGGAGGAAGCCAGAAGTAATCAAGGACTGAGTCAAGGCTGAATGAATGAAGAAGAGGGGAAAGGCAGGTTGGTGGCAGTGTCCTTGACCACTGTAGAGACTGAAGGAGATTCATATGGCCAGGAAGGGGTTCTCTTTAGCATCCTGCTGTACTGCGTTAATGGCATGGGCCCGAGCATGGCTCTCCTTGCGTTTGGAGGTCTTCAGGGCTTGTTCTCAGGGGACTCTGTTCCCAGGTTAGACTGGGAGGAGGTTAGACTGCTTGGGGTTGGGTTGGGGGTCAGCCTGGGCTTTTGGAATATTTCATTGGTTGGGAGATATAAAAAATAAGAAGAGAGCCACACAATGAGTGATGGAGCAAGGAGAAGGAATGAACGTAAGAACAGGGGCATGCAGTTGAGAATTAGAGTGTCCATGGGAAAGCTTGTATGGAAGGAAAGGTCACACTTAGTGAAAGGTTTGAGTCTCTGCTCTTGTTCTTCCTTGGGTCATATGATTGCTCCCTGGGAAAAGTCTCCTATGAACTTGACATGGGAAATGCTGCCAAAAGGGGTTTTACTTAAAGCTGTGTCTTCTTGGATTTCTATAACAGAATACACGAGACTGGGTTATTCACAGATAACAGACATTCGTTCCTACAGTTCTAAAGGCTGGAAAGCCCAAGATTGGGGCAATGGCAGATTATGCATCTTCTGAATGACCAGTTTGCCTGTTTGAGATGGCACCTTCACAGTGTAGAAGGCAGAAAGGCAGGAAGTAGATGGATGTTGTGTCCTACAGCAGAAGGGAATGTTCCCACTCCATCAAGCCCTTCTACGAAGGTCAGGATAGCATCCTTAAGGGCCTTGCTCTCACGACTTAACCATCCTCTACAGGCTCCACCCTTTAAGACAATCACGTTGTCAATTCCGTTTCAATATGTAGGATCACAGAAACCTACAGCATTCTTTCCCCCTCTCTGCAACACCCATGCAATTCTGCATCGCTTTCCATTTCATCCTTGTTGCAAACATCATTGTGTGTCAGTTCTACTCTGGAAGGTAGTTTCTGCATGATATTTCCTGGGAGCGACATGGACACAAGTCTGCTCAACCCTGAAAAGACACTGACAGACAGAAGAAAACAGTTTTACCCAAATCTAACTTGATGACTCAATGGAGTTACCGGGGTTATTCACAGGAGGCTAAATGAAGCTTACTTACAGAAGTACGAGTGACTCAGGTAGCTGCATTACCAAAATGTCTGCTCCAGCATGATTGACAGCTCATGAAAGCCACATCCCTGAAGGGTCTCCTCTCCACTCGTAGTTGTTTTCTGTCTGCCAAGTTCTGAGGAGGGGCCTTCTGAGACTTGCAATTTTCTTGTGAGCTTTGCGAGCCTCCGTTCTCTTCCTAGGTGGAATGTGTCTTTTCTTTTCTTTTTTCCTCTCAAGACAGGGTCTCTTTGTGTAGCCTTGGCTATCCTGGAACTTGCTCTGTGGACCAGGCTGGCCTCTAACTCACAGAGATCTGCCTGCTTCTGCCTCCCAGGTACTAGGATTAAAGGTGTGCGCCACCACCGCCCAGCCGGTGGAGTGTGGAAGAAATGGCTGTGGAAGCTATGGTGCCAGAGCCATTGCCACAGCGTCTCCAGCTGAGGTGCTTCTGGACCTTCTGTTTCCTTCACTGCTTCCACTCCGGAGCTGTGGCTGGATCTCCGTGTTGCCAGAGTGAAACTGTGTTTAGACGGCCGTTATTTCTGCTGCGCCATGACAGCTTTTCCACGCTTCTGGTGGGGACTAGTGGTGACGTGGGTGTTCAGAGAGGGCACTGCACGTTAAAGGGGCACCGAGAAGAACAACTTAGAAGGAATCCAGGACCTGATGTAGGGGTGACTATAGAGGATGGAAGACACTTATGCCAATGCATTTCCTACATGATCTCACTCATTTCACGGTACAGGCTTCTGAGTGCAGGCAAGAAGCTAGGCAACTTGCCTCAGGGAAAAGTTGGTGGATCAGGGTCTCACCCCTGCCTGACTCCTCAAGAGTCCACGCAAGAAAGGCCAACATTGCTGTATAACTATAGTGATGAAGATGGACCATTAGAAGGGCAGGTTGGCCTAACCTTTTAGGATAGCCGAGTGAATCACCAGGCAGGTGTCACTTTGGAGGGACTCCTTGAGGACCCCAAATTCCCTCTTTGTAGCACCCTGGTCCTTGTGTACTCACTTATGTGATGTGGACACTGTCACACAAGAAGGCCTTCCTTCTGATTCCAAGCCCTGGCTCCCAAAACCAGTCTCTCTTAATTATCTTGGCAGCTCAACACCTTTGGTGTATCTCACTCATTTAATGCCACGCCTACTCTTGTTGGATCCGGTTATAAAGTAAACCATGTTCTTTGAGAACTGCTGCATATAGATGAGTCAGTAGCCGGTCTCAGCTGACCCACAGACATAAAAACCAAGGCACTGAGTACCTTCAGCTGGGACATCCAAACTCTCCAATCAAAGGTGCAAGAGACTTGCTCGCATCAGCCACCTGGCTGCTTTCTTGGGGACCAAGAAAATGAATGTTTGTCTCCATATTTGCTCCAGCGGTCCATGAGGTAAGAAGAGAACCTTCTCATTGTCTCTTTGTAGAAAAAAAAATAGCTAATTCTCATGGAAATTTACCCTCTTTGCCCCTACCAGTAATCCAGCCAGATTTGCCCCTCCACGCCCATAGGATAAGAGTGTGGTTTTAAATCACTTGTCCTCTTTGATCTGCTGCTTACAGATGGATTAGTAGTGGGATTACACATCCTGCCTTCCCTCGGCCACTTCATGGCTCTGAGGCTGGAAGGCTGCCTCTGATTGCATCACTCTTGAGTACACCGTCTCCTTCCTCCTTCGGATGAAGCAGAGATGAGCGCAGGGCCTCTGCATCTGGGGCACCCTTTCAGCAGCACTTTGCTTAGTAGTAGAACTTCCTTCAGACATTCTCTGTCTTGCAGGCAGAGGAGAAAGGGGCTATTGAGGTCTAGGGTAGAGAAGGCAAGTTAACAAGTTATATGACGGTTTGCTTCGGGCAGGCGCTTTTGCTGCATTCTCCTACATAACACTTTGTGGGATTTTGTGCCCTTTTAAGTGCAGGCATTTAGATCTTGCATTATTATTTCAGCTCCCTAAATATTGCTCTGACAATTGTTCTGGAGAGTGGTATTGAGGACCAAGTGGTTCCCTATACTCTGGCAGGCATGGGCTCCTTCTCCAAGTATCTGTCTCTGTGGGTTCTGTTCATAAGTACTCAAAAGAAGGTGGTCTTTTGTAATCAACATTTAGGAAGGGCAATCTGCAACTCTTGGAGGAGAACACAGTGAGTGTGGGAGGAAGAGACGGCAGACAAAGGCTCCTCAGACACTCCTGTGCTGGAGGAGAGGCCCAGTACTGAGGTTCTAGGGTTTCTCATCGACCCTTTGCTGAGTTCGCTTTGTCCGATGCTCTAGTTTGTGTGAATGTGTTCCCACACAGTCAGTCAACTGTGTGATTGTAGCTCTTCAAGTCACAATGCGACAGGGTTATCTGGGAAAATATCAGTCCGTTCAAGTTTTTCCCCATTCTCTCTTCTTTGGCACGCGACTCATGGAGATGGATTTCCTGTGCACAAGGAAGAGACCAAGTTCTCTCAGGCCGAAGACCGAACTTGTAAAGCAGGGGGCACAGGTTGCTCATGACACAGTCTTCCTCCTTTGTGTTGTGGGTGGCTTTGGGTTTGCTCGGACTGATTCTTAAGAGCAATCCCAACATAAGGTGCTTCCGATGCCCACACATGCTCTGCTCTGGGGAGCTGAGAATCAGAATCCCCCATGCATGTCTCTTTCCTTTCTCTGCCAGGTGTTTTTCAGTACTAGGTTACAAATCTATGTGATTTCCCGAAGATCCAGCTGTGACTCACGTGTTTTGCCTTTTCTCTGCCCCCGGGTTTCTATGGACAGGTGGCTCCCCAACTTTTCTTACAGAACTTTCTCCGGGATGACTACATGCTCCAGCACTTTGATCCTCACTGAACCCACATTTGGCTTCTCTCCCTCTATCGTCAAACATGCCTTCGGTGATGCTTGTCTTTTCTTCGTTCTTGTGCTCATTAATATTAATATCACGCCTGCTGTCTTTTAAATCTTCATATGTGTTTCCATAAGTGTACAAAAAGCAAACTTAGAATGTTCTGGGGATTGTGCTAGGGTCCTGGGACAACACTGCATGGCAAGACACATGCTTGTAATTGGCAGCATTGCTGCGGGGATATGCCATTTGCAGTCTAGGTTACATGTGTGGAGTGTGTGGCAGAAATACCCTGGTGGTCTGGGGCTTCTGTACAGCAGGGTGGTCATGGAATCCTGGCCGAGCGCACACACAGTGGACTGTACATTGTCAAGAGAAGACTTCAAAATAGCACGATCCTAAAAGCCTTAGGTAGATAGGATGGTGCCTGATGGGGGCAAGAGAAAGGACATTCCGGAATAAGGAAATAGTGTTCACAAAACATGAAGGCATGACACAAGCAGGGGACATTAAGCCAGTATAGCAGCGTTGGGGGTGAGAGTGAACGGATAATGTAAGACAAGAGAAGCCCCAGGGTACATGGGACAAAAGGCCTCACAGGAGGTGATGCGGGGCTCAGCATGTCTGGAAGGCCATGGGATGCCAAGTAAGAGTTCAGTCTCATAGTGGAAAGAGGTTTTTCAGTGCAAAGTGGGCTGAGAAACCAGGTAGGAGGTCACTAAGAGGCAGAATCCTTGAGATCTAGCTGCTGGTTGGCTTAAGCAGAGAAGAATGAAGTAAAGCCTGAGACCTGGCAAGGTCCCCCAAGGTCACCTGATGAGCGAGCAGGCTTTGAATGGCAATGAGCATTTTCTTTACTCTTAATCTTCATCCCTCCATCTGGGCTGCAGCTTCAGAGAGCTGGAGTGTGGCATGTTACACTCCATGAGACAGGGCATGTTCCTGCTCTGCAGGGGCCTCTGTCTAGTCCACTTCACTGAAATGCAAGATTGTCTGGGGGAAAAGGGGCAGTGAGTGTTTCTTTACCCTTGGGTGCTTGGGCCTTAAGTGAGGCATTGTATTGGACCTAGAGTCAGTTTGGTTTCTGAGTACTAAACCCTCAGTGGCCATGTAGGACATAGGAATGACTTCATGTGGCAGTGTAAGGTTGAGACAATGCCAGGAGTCACAGCATAGTTGAATGCTAAAGGCTCTTTGTTCCTACTTTTACCCTCCCTTGCCTGAGTCACTGCAGGCAAGCGTTCCAGGGCACCATTTCTCCCAAGAACGATGCTTCTTGGGCCCCCTCAGCAGTGAGGTAAAATGAAGTTGAGCCAATGTTTCCTGAGTTTTTCCTGCTTGGCTTCACGGAGCTTGGTGGTGTTTGTAGGGTTTTCTGTGGGTGGGGATGAGGATGTTGAGCCTGCTACCTCATGTCCTCACCTCACTGACCTTTGGAGTCACAGAGATCAAGATCTGAGACCCAGGACACCCTTCAGAGTCTCCTGTTTGGGAAGATTGGGCCAAGCCCTGGTGTGTATTCTGGGATTCATATCTGAGTTCCATGGGACCCCAGGACCCCCATTCATCCCTTCTCCTCTCCCTTTTCAGGTGGAGTCATAGGCTTTGAAATGCCTGGTGAGGCCCCACAGTACAGAATGTCTGTAGATTCCGTGTTCTTGACTCTAAGTCCTGACCTACTTTAGGACAGCCACTGTAAAGCTGACTACCTCAGGACCTGGGTCCCTAGAGCTGAACTGACCCTCAAGTTCCTGACAGCAACCCCAAATGATCCCAGCTTAGCTTTTGTACCGTCCAAGAAAGGGCAAACCCAGGTCTTCAAGTGAAGGTCGATAGTCCTTTCCTGCTTCTCCTCAACCCTCACATCAAGGCCTGGCTCTGTCTTTCCAAATAAGATCATCCCCTCCTGATGGGTGGGGAAAAGGCAGTGCAGACTGTGGAGACGCAGGCGAAAGCCACAAGTAAAGAGAGGGTCTCCCCCATCTGCGCTTTCTGTGATTCACGAATGTTAGCTTTCCTCCGAAAGGGCAGAGAATGGCTTTCTGGGTAATGTCCTTTGAAAGCAGAAAAGCAGGGTGTGGACACTGGAAAAACAAAACTGAATACGAACAAGCAACATCTTCAAAGGAAACAAGCAGAGGGAACAATCGGCGTGGAAGACTCTTGGAAAAGTCAACAGTATTCGCAAGTTGACTTAGGGCGCAGGAGTCCTGGCGCACATTCCATGCTACAGCTTTGCAGAGCCTGAGCCCTCCTTACTGGGGTTACTGTCCCGTCCTCCCATTGCCTTGTTTAGGATCTTCCAGCACATTCGAAGAGGAGCAATGCTGATCCACAGAACTCCAGGAGCTTTGTAAAGAAGTAGCACCAATGAGCTGGAGGGATGGATGGCTCAGTGGTAAGAGCACGTACTGTACACTTTTGTAGAGATTGAGTTTGGTTGGCTCATGACTGCCTGTAGCTTCAGTCCTAGGGGTATTTTGCTGCCTCTGGCCTCCAGAGGTACCTGGACTTGTGGAGACAGACCTACACACAGACAGACACACATAAACGCAGGCGCAAGTAATTGAAAATAAAATAAATCTTATAAACAGCAGAAAGAACCCAAGGATCATGCAAGTGACAGTCAACCTCAGAAGAACCTACAACCCCAAAATGCTGCGCCTCATTTGATTGTTCCTCAGAACTCCTGTAAGGGCTCTAGCTGCAGCCTGCCACAAACAGCTCCAAAGCACTGCCTTAAATCTTTGGACCCAGCTTATCCACTGCATCAAAGAAGAGACTGAAGGTTCACAGTATGGTGAACTTGCTCACAGGCTTCAAGAAAGACAGAATCTGAGTTCTCCCAGCAAAGCGTTAGATCAATAAGTTCTTCACTCTGAAGATCGATCATATTACCTTCCTTACTGCCCCAGGAAGGAATGGCACGCCTGTCTGCTCTGTCCTGTGTTCTGCATGCAGGATGCTTGCAAACCCTGCACACTACTTAGATTCATGGGGAACACCTCTGCTTCTGAGAGAAGATTCAAGTTCAGTTTTCTTAGATACAGGCCAAGACCTTCCACTTAGAATTTTCCAAATCCGTCTTCCTCTCCCTCTCTTCCAATTGCACAAACACTGTGTTTTTGGCTCAGATTCAGGAATTGTGTTTACTGGTGTATATATCAGTATACCACCATATCCCCAGGGAGATGATTTACATGTGCACCGAACACTATTTGAAAGCAACAGGTTAATATGGTGTTTTTCTGCAGAATTAGGGCAAGCAAAGCTCTCTCAGGTGACTGCCCCTAAGGGAAGTCTCGTGGTTCGCTGCCCTTGATTAAATTCTTAGGAGTTTTCTGGCTCTTTCCAGATCAGTCATTTGTCCTTGAAGAGTGAACTTGGCAAATGTGAGTGACTGCTATTAGTGTCTCATGGAAAAAATGTGCATAAAATTTGGACCCAGGGAGTCGAGTTCAAAGATGAGATATTCAGAGAGATTAGAGGATCTGGCCTTGTGCTTTTAGGCACAGTCAACCTTTTATTATGATGTTATTAGGGGGTTGAGCTACCGATAGTTATGCATGGAGTATAGAGTTTGAATTGTGTTTAGAGATAAGGTACAGGCAATGTCACAGGATCATGCTAAAAGACCCCCAGGAAGCCCTGCTCGCCTGTGCAAAGTGTGAAGACAGTTCTATTCTGCAGGACTTTGCGTCTCATTGGAAACACAGATAGAGTGTCAGGCATGAGGACTCCAATGCTAGGTAGCCAGCTAGATCTTCACACACTGGAAAAACTTTGGGTTGGCCCCCCCCCCCACTTGCGCGCGCTGTTTCCCTGGTAACACTTGAAACAGAAGCATCACAATTATCCTCTAAAGATTCAAACTACCATATGAAAAGCTGGAGCTTCAAGGTTTTGTTGAAGCTTAAGAACAAAACTGACTGCTGGTTCAAAGAATGGAATCTGAGCTCTAACCTCTACCTAGGGTTCAGGTGTGACATTCCAATCTTTCCTCAAAACATTACGTGTCTCTTTCCTGTCAATCACTTAGAAAAGCCCGCCCCCACAGGAAGCTGCCCAGGCTACTTTCTAATGAGCAGTGGCCCCTTCCGTTATGGCCCACTCTCTCCCTTGGGGGAGCTTCACTTGATTAAACTCTGTTTTCTCCACCATCACCTGAAATAAAGTCTGTGTTCTATACACTGCACTTGGGTCTCTTTCAAATCCATCTCATGAAGAATGTAAGGATGGGGAGCCCGATGGAGCAGAATGAGATCCTAGGGACATCTCTTGGAGTTTCTACCCAGTTACATTGGATTTTCCTCATCTCCTTGTGGTAAGACCTGGACTCCCCTCTCTTGAGTAGAGGCCACAGAACTCTTCCTGTCTACAGCTCCCTTCTGTGAGTGCACTTCTGTGCCTGGCTACAGGCTCTTTCCTATTTTCCGACGATCTGACATACCCCAGGTCATTAGTTCTTGTTCCAAATGTACCTCATCTTATGCTATCTCCATGCTAATCTAACTCAGGTGTCTTTTATCAAAAAGCAGAGTCAGTACTGTAGCTATTCAATGTTTTGTGACTGTTTCTATTACCAGCTGATAAAGTCAGTGTGTTTTCTGTAACGTAATACCAGACCTCCACGGTGGGGTCCTCTGGTTTTGGAACATTTATACCTAATATTACTTACTATATTTTGCTAGGTTCTAAAGAGAAAGTAAAAGATAATAAAGATATGATTTCCTCTTTCAGATATGGCTCTAATTTCCCTTCTTTAAATATCAGGATTGATCTAGAAGAAAGGAGGCCTATATTTTTGCACAGTGTGCAAAATTTTTACGTTCCCTGTAGACCAACTGGGCCTTGAACTCACAGAGATTTGCCTACCTCTGCCTCTCGAGTGCTGACATGAAAGGCGTGGCTTTGTTCTTTTTTAAACTTTTAAACCCTTGATAAGTTTATAAACGTTAAAAACGAGCAGGTCTTTGGTAATGGAAACAGAGGCTCATGTATGACTTCAATGCGTGTGAAATGTCTGTGCCACAAATGTCAAGCCCCTACCTGTCATCCAATGTAAGCTTAGCTTAAGAAGATGAAGGAATGCTCAAAAGTGCCTCCAGTGTGTCTGGGAGAACTGATGCTCCTGCCTGCCATGTCCTCCTCAGCATTTCCTGAATTCAAAACGTGTGGTTTTCCTACTGTCCTAGATAGTTTGCTGGGTAGCTAGCTAGCTGAGCAACCAGAACAGCTTTTTTCCCCCAGGGTCTCTGTGTTAGAGAGACCACTGAGGTCTCGTGGGTGGTGCTGGGTACAAAACAGTGACAGTACGCAAGACCTTGCACACAAGGCACCCCAGTCCACTGGCTGTCATTGACTGCTACTCCCTCAAGAAGCATCTGTAGACAGCGGGTACTGCCTCAGTCTTAATGCTGATCACACCTTGGGCCCCATAACCTTCAGGAGCCAGAGAGCCAGGAACTGAGTTCCAGCTGAGCACAGCTGTCAATTTCTTCACTATTCCTAGAGGTCTTCTTGCTTCTGGGGGGGGGGGGAGGAGCCTTAACGAGGTGGGACATGTCAGAGCTTAGTCTGCTGTTGCTAAATGCCTGAATGAGGAATCATGAAACATTGGTACAGGCTGGAGGGGGTGAGGGAGGGAGAGAGAGGATGTACAACAGCTTAGTGGTCCCCTTCCCTCCCTTCCCTTATGGGTTAGATGGGGGAAATGAGCCCTGGGACCCTCCAGGCAGGCTGCTTGGTCATGCCCCAGAGAATAGCAGAGCTGGATGGAATTCAAGCCAGACTTGGACATAGTCACTTGTTTCAAGGCCACAGCCCAAAGGGAGTCTGCACTTGCTCAGTAGGTGGACTGAGGTAGTTTTCCTCAAGGGAATTAGGGCTCAGCTTGCCATAGGCTGCCTTTCGGTTTCTCCCCCAAACCATCACACATTCATGTCACTGGGGGACCTAGGTTTGACCAGGTATCATCAACCAGGTCATTATGATTTGTGTTAATCCAGATGAAGATTCTGGTTTTGTTTTGTTTTGTTTGTTGTTCGTTTTTGAGACTGGGTCTCTTTATGTAGTCCTGGCGTCCTAGAACTCACTAATGTAGACCAGGCTGTCCTTGAACTCCCAGAGTTCCTCCTGCCTCTACATCCTGAGTGCTGGGATTAAAGGCGTGGGCCACCGTGCCCCGACCAAGGATTCTCTTTTTAAAGGTTGAAAACTGAACACAGAGTGGTGGCCCAGTGCATTACTGCTGACTCTTGATCATGACACTCCTCAGGAAGCAGTCAAGGACATCAGCCCCACTTTTGTTCAAGGGGCCGAACTCTATTGGACTGATCCCCTCATCCTCTGACTAGATCCCAAGCCTGGACTCCATGCCATCTTTCTGCTGGTCCTTACTCTCTGGAGCAGCAAGGTCCCATTCACTAGTCCTTTTCTCTCCTGGGGTCCTGTGGGCTGGGGGTGGGCAGCAGAGGAGGGGATGGAGTGATGGAACCAGGTGACACTTCAGATTTCTGTTCTTATCTTTTTAATTTTGTAAAAATCATTTTATTATTTTGTGTGTGAGTGTTTTGCTTATGCACGTGTGCCTCAGAGATCAGAAGAAGGTGATAGATGCCCAAGGACTGGAATTACAGATGGTTTTGAGCTTCCACATGGGTGTTGGAGATCAAAATTAGGTCCTCTGGAAGAGCAATCAGGCTCTTAACTGCTGAGCCATCTCTCTAGTCTCAAGGAAGGGTTTTAAGTGGTCCTGTGGACTCTGGGGTTGTCTTTGAGTTGGCATTGACTCTGACTTCCATGGGAATGGAAGATTAATGATGCTGACTCCAGAATACAAGAGCTGTGGACAAAGAAGAAAATGCTAGACACAGTAGAAGTGCTAAAGGACAAAGAACAAAAGACAAAGAGAAAGAACCAGAGATGATGATGTATACGGCAGGGTCTGACACATGGTGCGGTGGCCAGGCCAAGGTCCTGAGAACATTCTCCCATCTACTATGGGCTATTCAGAGCCCCATGAAGCTTGCCTGGTACACTAGTGGGAGCTGAAGCCCCAGCTAACAGCCCTGGAGGTGTTGGAGAGTAGCAGCCTGGAGTTGAAATTCTAGATCATAATCCATCCAGTGAAGCCTGATGGGGACCCAGGACTCTACTTCTGTTGCACCTGACACCCCTTCCCCTCATGGTTGGGAGAACACAGATAAGAGAGCAAATGTATCTAGCCAGGAAGCGTAGACAGGATGGTGCCCAGAACAATGCTTTCTGTGTTCCAGGATCAAGTAACCAATGGGTGGCGGTGACGGTGGTGAGTAAGGGTCTCCTGAGGTTCCATCAGGTGTCTGTAGGAACAGAAGCTAGGTGAGAGTGGGAGGAAGTTTGTTGCATCCCTACTATGTTGCGGGCATTTTAGTGTGCAATTTCCGCTTTAGCAGGATATAACTCCCGCTATACAATCCCACCATCAGAAGTGTCCTTCAGTAATTTTTAAAAAAAAAAATACATTTACAGCCACAATCAATATCAAAACCATTTTTTCCACCTCTAAAGAACTATTAGCATTCATTCCAGTATCTGGGCAGCCACTTGTCTAATTTTCTTTCTGTATAGATTTGACTATTCCAAACATCTCTGGCAAAGGACCACAGACTATCTGGCCTACTTAGTGTAGTATAATTCCGTCAAGTTTCGCTCATGGTGAAGCTTACATCAGACTATCATTCCTTTTTTAGGAATAAACAATATTCCATTCTACAGGCATGCCACTTCTTATTTACTGATGAGTGAAGTCATATAGGGTTGCTTCCTCTTTTAAGCTATAATGGACAAAGCTGCTATAAACATCTGGGGCAAGCGTTTGTGCAGGACATGGCTGTATTTACTTTAATCCTTCTTATAACAAAGCCAATTTGCACAAATTTGCAGCCTAATGAGGTCTGAAGCCGAGGAGCCTTTCTCCAATCATTTTGGTTGGGATAGCAGGACAAGGACAAACAGGAGGGAAGGAAGCAGAGTTTCTTTCACCCTTTCCGGGTCATTGTACCCGGAGAGGGAGGAAAGGCATGGGTGAATGTGCGTCAGCAGGAGCTTGCTGTAGACTCCACTGCTC
>CABHPH010140552.1:0-35173 GCA_902168325.1 Peromyscus nudipes
CTGCTGGATGAGTTCTTCCTGTTGGATGAGTTCCTCCTGCTGAATGAATTCTTCCTGTTGGAGAAGTTCCTCCTGCTGGATGAGTTCTTCCTGTTGGAGAAGTTCCTCCTGCTGGATGAGTTCTTCCTGTTGGGTGGGCTTATCCTGCTGATCTGGCTCCTGGTGGATCAGTTCTTCCTGTTGGATAAGTTTGTTCTGCTGAATGGGCTCCTCCTGCTGCATAGACTCCTCCTGCTGCATGGGTTCATCTTGCTGCATGGGTTCATCTTGCTGCATGGGTTCTTCCCACAGGTGAGGCTCATCCTGCTGCATAGGTTCTTCCTGCCGCATAGGTACATCCTTCTGGCCAGGTTCTTCCTCCTGACTAGGCTCATCCCGCTGACTGGGTTCTTGCTGCTCACTGAGTTCTTCCCTTTGGTTGGGAGGATTATCCTGCTGACTAGATTCCTCTCCCTGGTTGGGCTCATCCCTCTGACTAGGTTCCAGCAGCTGAATGGGTTCTTCTTCCTGGATGGGTTCATCCTGCCTCCTGGGTTCCTCCTGCTGGCTTGGTTCTTGTTGCTTAATGAGTACTTCCCTCTCGTTGGGTTCTTCCTGCTGGCTGGGCTCTTCCTGTTGGGATCTATCTTCTGACTGCAAAGTAGGTGGTTCTGGGTGGGGTAGGGAGCTTCTGGGGGAGGCCAGTGCCCTCTCCAAAGGCAGCATCTTCCCAGGCCTCCACAGAAATGCAACTATGTCTAGCCAAAAACTCAGCAGAGATAGCACGGATAACGAGGTACCCAGGAGAGGTCAGCAATACCAGGACCTGAGGAAAAGCAGAGGACATCAACAAAACAAATGCCCATATAGTGAGGCCTCAGCCATGGCACACTCAGGCAACGGAGAATGAAGGAGGGTGTCTGAGCACAACCATGTACCCACAATACCCAGGTCTCATACAGAATTATTTCTAAGCAATCTGCTCACTACTGTCAGTGGAATTCCAGCTTTTTACTTATACAGATAAAAATTAAAGTAAGAATAGGGAAGGGCAACTTTATATAAGATGGTAATAATAGGATTTTTTTAATCATGATTATGAATATGAAAATTTTCAGGACAATTTTAATTATAAACCTAGATGAATATACCATACAATATCAGTAAATTCATTCTTACTAAGTATATTGTATATATGATGTAGGTCACATCACAACAGACTGGATTTATCCCCAAAATACAATATCAGTTTAACATCTAAGTATGTATTATTAGGACTTTAGTTCTCCAAAACAAAAAGGTCTAGGTGCAGCATTGTTCTTCCCATGAAAACAATTAAAACTCAGGGCTGGGGAGATGGCTCAGTAGTTAAGAACACTTGTTGCTCTTGCAGAGGACCCAGACTGGATTCCCAGCACCTACATGGTGGCTCATAACCATCTGTAATCACAGTTCCGGGGCATCTGATGCCTTCTTCTGACCTCTGAGGACACCAGGCATGCATGTGCCACAGACATGAAGGCAAAACACTGCCATACATAAAATAAACCTAAACACACACACACACACACACACACACACAAAGAAAGCATTTTTTCTTCTACAAACACTTTTGAGGGATTCAAAATAAAATCTGCCCATGACCATAGCTAACACCATCAACAACATGACCACTGTCTCCCTACCTAACCCAGCTTCCCCTACAAGCACCATTCTCGCTTCTTACAGGGCTGGATTCCGAAGTGGTTCCTCAAAGTCCATATGCCCTGCATGTCCTCGCCCACACACTTGATCATACTACTTCATACTACTTTACATCTGCATGCTGTCTGTCTCCCACACTGAAATCTGAGCTAGGAGGGCAGGCTTATTTATGGACAGGCCACTATGGGCCCAGCAGTTATGGCTTATGTATTTGTTCACTATGCCTTTTATAAAATACATTTCTTTGTTGAAGGACATGTTATATATGCCTAATGGCCAATAAGAATCTCATACCCATCTATCTGGGGTCAAGTTTAGGACCTATTTGAAGGATAAATGGAGAAAAAGAACACCCCAGCTACAGGGACAACCTCACCCCTACCACCTACAACGGCAGCACCCATTCCTTTATCTACACTGAGGATCCTCAGATCACAACACCCACCCAATACAGCTTAGCACTTTCTTATAACTTCTTTATCTCTGAGAGTGGGTAAACTGCCTGCTTTCCTTACAGGTGTCAGGTAAGAGCTCTGTCTGGCTCCATCTTGTCATCACCGTCCCTATCTGCATTTTCTTGTCACTTCATCCTGCCATTTTTTTTAAAACCTGTGTTTCAACCACTTAATATTCTAATGATTCTTCTTGTCAAGTTCAACTACTTTAAAAATAAATTTCTGGTTTCCAAAACCTGCTAAACTTTGGGTTTCCTCCTTACCTCAAATTTAAAAACATTCTCTCATTCATTCTCTTAGAACAAAGGTAGCTAATGTAAGGCCTTGGATAACAGTGTAAGCCCTTGAGGTTGTCTTGATGGTGACTACTCACCCCTGTACCTTTAAAAGAATACAAAAGTACACACAAGGGATCATTATTAAAATAGTTGCTTTCTGTGACCCCTGCCAAGAATATATTTTATATTTTCATGTAAGGTCACACAGAGTCAAACAGATGTCCTAAATAAACTGGCCTGGGTTTTAAAAAAAAAAAAAAAAGCCTCAAGATCACAGACCCAAACATCAGGATAAACAGGGCTCACTGAAATATGGGGCCCTGTTCAGGCTCTAGAGCAGCAAAGGGAACTTCCATAGGACTTTATTGGAATGTGGAAGGATGACCTTGTAGCATCCAATGTGGCCTCCAAAAAGCTGGCCGAGATACAAACCAACATAAGACAGGTCTAAGAGGAGAGGATTGGGCATGGAGGCAGTGGTGGAATACGAAGCGCACGCCTTTAATCCCAGCACTTGGGAGGCAGAGGCAGGTGGATCTCTGTGAGTTTGAGGCCAGCCTGGTCTACACAAGGAGTTCCAGGACAGCCAACCAGGACGGTTACGAAGAGAAACCCTGTCTCAAAAAACCAAAAAAAAAAAAAAACCAAGAGGCAAGGAAAGGGACAAAACACTATCAAGTAGACTCTGGACACAGGGTAAGAAGGACTTCTATGACCTTAGAATTGTTCTATGTAAAAGCCAACCCTCAGCACCCCTTACCTGCCTCTTCATAGGTAACACTAGGAAAACTAGTCTCTTCTATTCCTCCTCAAACCCTCCAGGTCAGGACAGCACCTAAGAGACACCCCTCTGTTGTAAATGGAGCTCCTGGACAGAGGCCCAGAAGTGTCCTCTGCCCCCATAACAGAGAGAATCCCTGCACTCTAAAGCCCGTTGTTACCCCTCAGTCTAGTGGATTCTCTCCCAGAACCGCCCCGCCCCCCAACTTTCCCGTACTCCTCCCGCCCCATGTACCTACAGATACCTTCAATCCTGCCTCTCCAGGACACAAAACAGGGATCCCCAAGCCCTCCCCTGGCCTTTATACATACTCATCTTTCATCTTTCCCTCTGTGGACTTCCCATCCCTGCCAGAACCTGAACGTAGTGGCCTCCACCCACACTCTCGTCTCTTCCTCTGCTGCAGTCTCCCACCCTGAAGGGTCCCGTGGACTCTACCCTAATCTACATCTAAGCAGCTGTGGCACTGCGCCCTCTGTCCACCGCACATGTAAAAACCACACCCCTAGCCCTAGCCCAGCCCACGTGTCCCCCAGATAGCCCTTCCCAACACAACACAAGAGAACTGCATTTCCGAGCCACAGTCCCACATGTGGCACTCCCACGCACACATTAGAACCACACCCCCGATCCTACCACACACCATGCCCGCCCCACACCCTCCCTGCACCTCGCGTCGCTAAGTTCGCCTACAGCGTTCCAGAGCCACACCCCCAACTCAAAAGCCTTAAAGCCTACTGCACATTTCCACAAGTGGGAACCATCAGTCCTACCCTCTCCGCCCCAAATTCAAGCACCACTGCCCGAGGCCACATCCCCATGCAAGTGCCTTGGCGCTCCAATCCCCACCAGGGCACAGCACCTGGGGCCACACTCCCAAGGTGGGACCCAAGGTCTCTGCTCCTGGCCCAGCCCACACAAGGCAGCCCCATCCCTCCGCCGGACCCTCTACACTAGCCGAACGCCTACCGCCCCACCTAGAAGAGCGCGGGGCGGCCCGACCCACCTGCTGCGCAGCGATGCCCCACGGGCTCCCGCAGTCTCGAACACGGAGAGGTGATGGCGGCCCACTGCAGTACGCGTGCGCGGCCTGCAGCGCCGGAAACCGCGACCCCCAGCACGCCGCGGGGCGGTTCGCCAGACCTGGGCGGGGCGAAGCTGCTCTGCTGCTGCATCCGTCTATCAGAGGGAAGGCTGGCTCCGCTTCGCCGCCACGTGCGCCTGCGTCACTTCCGATGCCATGACAACGGAGTAAACAAACGGAAACCTGGGTGGGGGGGAAAAAAAAAGTCTAGGACCACTAGAACCTGAGAGGCAGAGACTAAGACTGGAAAATACCAGCTTAAGAAACAAAAACACGGCACCATGAGACCCAAAGACAGTGGAGACGGAGTCTAGAAATCCAGAGATGAGACACAGAGAAACTGAAATGAGGAGACCTACAGACACAAAAATGGGTTCCCAGCACAAATTGGGGACTCGAGATCCTGCGCAGTCAAGAGACAAGTAGCACACTGAGTATGGGCAAACAGAGTTAAATACCCACTGTAGGAGAAACACTCTGAGGCAGGGATTCAGGGATGGAGCGAAGGCACTGAGATCAGAGACACTGACTGGGTGAAGACAGTTAAAGTTCCAGAGAGCAAACTGATTTCAAACACCTTGCCAAATCCTTGCTATCGCTACACTGAGCAGCAAAAGAAGTTGGGGCTAGACTCCTGCAGAGATGGGAAGGAAGCTGCTTTCCAAAGCAGAGCTTCTGAATGTCATTTTGGTTGTCTGGAATGGTTTTTGAAATGTGTAGCTGAACAACTTAGCACTGAATAGATTTCATTTCTTTTTCCATTCTGACAATTTTAAGTTATATCACTCAGAATGGTTCACTCTTCCATTTTAACAATCACACCCTCCATCATCTACGACCCCTGATGTGCGGTCCCTCAGTGCAGATTTGCCCCTACAGATTTCATATAAATATAAACCGATAGTTCATGGCCTTTTGACATGCTCTTTCACTGTACGTAATTCCTTTGAGATCTATTAATATGTGTAAATAGTTTGTTCCTCGTTATTGTTTAGAATTCAATAATATACAAATTTAAACATTCACCAGTTGGGCTTTAGGCTTGCCTCCAAACTTTTGATATTTAAAATCAAATATCAAATGCTATGAAAATTCATGGTCAGGTTTTTGTGTGAACATTACTCACTTTTGAAAGAAGATAGATGCCCATGATGCAGTTGCTCTGCACAAAGTAAGCATATGCGTAATGATAAAAACTAAACAAACCAATGAAATCTGCCATACCCTTTTCTAGAGCTGTGCCATTTTACACTCCCACCACCAGCGTATTATGAATCCATTTTTCCGCGTATGTGTGAATCCATTTTTCCGCAATCTTGCCAGTGTTTGTTGGTTGTCAGCCTTAGCTGTTCTGAGTATGATGATATTGTGGTTTAGTTTCTTTCCATTTCCCTAATGGCCAATATGGTTGAGCATATTTTCAGGGTTATTTGCCCTCCATATATCCTCTTAAGTATCTGTTCATGTGTCTCACCAATTTTCTAGTTTTTAAATGAATGTTGAGTTTCAAGAGATCTTTATATATTTTTACCTATAAACTGTCTTATAAGAGTTTGCAAACCCTTTCTCCCAGTATATTGCTTTTTGTGTCCTTACCACGCCCTTACCAAAGGATTTTAAATTAGATATGTAATTCATGAATATATCCTTTTATGGACCATGTTCTTAGTGTCAAGTTTAACAACTTTATGCTGAGTCCTAAGCCTTGAATGTTTGCTCCTATATTTTTCCTGAATGTTTTATAGTTTTACCTGTTCTATTTAAGTCATCATCAATTTTGAGTTACTTTTGTACATTGTGAAATTTATATTGAAGTTCATCCTCACCCCCCAACCATGGATGTTGGGATCTTTTCTTCTGACTACTCACCTTCCCAACACCAACCATCTCTCCAAAGCTAACTAGGTATCCATATTCCCATCCAGTTCTGACACTACCCAGAACTAATGCAATTAAACAAACTAAGGGCTTGGTTCCACCTTAACTCACACTTTGCCA
The DNA here is from genome assembly GCA_902168325.1 of Peromyscus nudipes. Lineage (NCBI taxonomy): Eukaryota > Metazoa > Chordata > Mammalia > Rodentia > Cricetidae > Peromyscus > Peromyscus nudipes. Next base: position 6,280 of record CABHPH010140552.1, read on the forward strand.
GGCTATGTCCCCATCCCTCAATTTGCTAGAATAGTTCACAGAACACAGAAACACACTTTGCCTCTGATAACTGGTTTACTGTGAAGGATAAAAAGTCAGGCACAGCCCAATGAAATCAATATGATGGGCAAGGTATGAATGGGAGAAAGATGGCGGACCACCCCACCAGCACACACACACTTGCCCAACCAACAGGGCTTTTGTTTGTTTGTTTCTGTTTTTAAGCTGAAAGGACTTCAAGTTTTCATCTGTTAATACTCCTGTGACCAGGCCCTTTACTGATGAAGTCTAGGAACTCTATCATGAGTCTTCTGTCAACATAAAGTGTGATTGAAAGGGGTTCCTAATGAACAAATGACACTCTTACCAAGAAACTCCAAGATTTAGCTCTGTGCCAGCAACCAGGAACAAAAATCAAATGCATTTTATATGATAGATGTAAACTGCTCTAGTACCATTTGTTGAGAAGTTTAGCCTATCTCCATTGAATAGCTTTTTGCATCTTAAAAAAAATCTGTTTGAAGTTCCTTTGTGGGTCTATTCCTGCCTCAGTTCTGGTCCAGTACCACACTTTTCTGATCATTATAACTACAGAATAAGAACACTAGGGAGCATTCATCCTCTTGTTTTTTATTTTTCAAAATAGTCTTAGTGAAGCCTTATGCTCTGCCATAAAAACTGTAGAGTAAGTTTATCTAAGTTTACCAAAACAAACAAACAAAACAACCCACCTTGATGGGCCAAACATTGTAGCACATGCCTGTTAGCCCAGGACATGGGACTGGTGTGGCATTTTGAGTTAACAGCCAGCCTGGGTTACAAAGTTAGACTGTTTCTAACAACCCTCAGACCAACCAGCCAAACAAACAAACCAAACAACCTTGCTAAAAACTTCTGGAGAATTTCACTTTTCTTTCTCCCTAGTTACAGTTACTTGGAGTTTCTAGGGTAATATTCAGTAATGGCGATAACAGGAGACAGAAATGAATCTTCACCATCAATTATGCTAAGTTATTTGCATATGCCCTTTCTAAGTAAAGAATTACCCCTTTACTCATAACATCATGGAGAACTTTTGTTAAGTGCTTTCTGCGTATAACAATAAAGTCTGTGGGTGGAATAGATTATGATAGCTTTCAAATCCAGAGCCAGTCTTGCACTGTTAGTCTGCATTGTTCTCATCTACCCAAGCTTTTTAAAAAAAAAGAAAAGAAGGAGGAGGAGGAGGAGGAGGAGGAGGAGGAGGAGGAGGAGGAGGAGAAGAAGAAGAAGAAGAAGAAGAAGAAGAAGAAGAAGAAGATTTATTTATTACATATACAGTGTTCTGCCTGCATGTATCCCTATAGGGCAGAAGAGGGCACCAGATGTCATTACAGATGGTTGTGAGCCACCATGTCATGTCGTTGCTGGGAATTGAACTTGGAACCTCTGGGAGAGCATCCAGTGCTCTTAACCCCTGAGCCATCTCTCCAGCCCCTACTGCAAGCGTTTATGTAGTAATAGTTTTTGTTGGTTGGTTGGTTGGTTGGTTGGTTGGTTGGTTGGTTGGTTGGTTGGTTTTTCGAGACAGAGTTTCTCTGTGTAGCTTTGCGCCTTTCCTGGAACTCACTCTGCAACCCAGGCTGGCCTCGAACTCAGAGATCCGCCTGCCTCTGCCTCCTGAGTGCTGGGATTAAAGGCGTGTGCTACCACCGCCTGGCTCTTAGTAAATAGTTTTGAGAATGTTGGAAGTATCTATTCCTGCCTTCATTCTGTTCCATTATGCATATGCTTTGCCACATAAGTTTTAGAAAAAGTTTGTGTAAGTTCACAAATGAACAAAAACAACTTGATGTGTGTATAATCATAAGGCATATTAGTTTGCAGTTTTCTTGTACTCTCTTTGGTATTAGTACCCAGGTAGTAGAGACTTCATAGTGAATTGGGAGGGCTCTGCTCTATGGACAGGGTTAGTACCTTTATAAAAAGAGATTTCGGGAGCTTGCTGGCTTCTTCCACAGTGTGGACACAGCAAGAAGGCACTGTTTTTAAGGAACAGACTGTCATGGTATTATGGCTGAACCTAGTGATGCTTTCGTCTTGGAATTCCCAGCCTCGAGAATTATAATTTCTATTGTTTACAAATTACCTAGATTATAGCCATTTTGTTAAAGCAGCCTGAACAGACTAAAAACTATGCCTTATCATCAATGTCTGCTGACCTGTAGTGATACCTCTTTTCATTCCTGATGTTGGTAACTTGTATTGTGGTCCAACTAACTATAAGTTTGTCAGTTTTATTATATTTCAGTTACATACTGACAACAATTAAGAACATAATTAGCCAGGTTCTAATTGACTCACTTATCTGATTATCATCTCCTGGATCCTTCTCATGGTAGATTTATTTTTATTTTTTTTAAGATGTATTTATTTATCACATATATAGTATGCCTGTACACCAGAAGAGGGCTCCAGATCTCATTACAGACGGTTGTAAGCCATCATGTTGCTGGGAATTGAACTCAGGACTTCTGGAAGAGCAGCCAGTGCTTTTAACCCCTGAGCCATCTCTCCAGCCCCCCTCATGGTAGATTTCTATCTTATTTCATAATCTATAGCAAGTGTGATAGCAAGTTCCTAGTTAACTCTTCTTACATTACAGCAACAGGTATAAGACTAACAAGGAAAAGGCCTCTCACTCCGGATCTCAACTGGTCCCTCGGTTGAGTTGGCTCCTCCCTTCCCTGCCGGTGACTTGTTATTCTTAAATCCACATTGCCCATTGCATTATCAAACTAACAACTCACTTCCTCTCTTCTAGATTTGGGCAAATTAAACTTGATGGCTTTACAAATGAAAAACACATGAGAATAGCTCCCAATTTCTACCATGGGTCTCTCCATCCACCTTCCCAACCACTAGCCTTTTCTGTTGTGTCCAGGCAGCAGAAAGCAGATTGACTGTTTCCATCAGGGATCCCTCTCTGGAAGAAGGAATTAAAACAGAGATAGACTCCCCTCAGGAATAAAGGGCCTTCGAGATACCCTGGGAGAGTGGGGAGGGGAACTATGACATGGAGTAGAGGTCCTTGTTGGCTAAGTTAGTAATTAAGAGCCTGCACAGACCCAGGTTTTGACTGCTGTGGATAAGAACTGGACATTGTGCTCCTTCTTACCCCAACCTGCGCTACCACCCTGAAGGATATACACCCAATGGCCAACCAACCAAGATCTCACTTCAGTAACCAGAGCTTAGATACTGTACCTGCTTGGTTTGTTCATCTACAAACATCCCAGTTAGAGAAGCAAGTGGATTTTCTAATACTTTTTACCTCCAATCTTCCAACTCTGCCCAACCTAGGAGGCCTCCAAGCTGTGAGCATCAGCTTTCTCCCAATCCAATTATGTACACCAGAATGTGTGAAGCAAAGCTGTCCATGAACTACCAGAAATAGGTCTCAGAGTCAACAGAGGCATGGAAGGGATGTTTGCTTCCCTTCTCTTTCAGTCAGAGAAGAGTAAGTAGCATCATCATCATCCTTCATAAAAACTATCAACATCGGTTAACGGCTGTTTGGTCTCGAGGATGTCTGGACACAGCAAGCAGGGCGGCAAGGCTCGCGCCAAGGCCAAGACCCATTCCTCCTGGGCCGGCCTGCAGTTCCCTGTGGGCCACGTGCACCGGCTCCTCCGCAAGGGCAACTACTCGGAGCGGGTGGGCACCGCTGTGTACCTGGCGGCTGTGCTGGAGTCCCCCGGTGTACCTGGCGGCCATGCTGGAGTACCTGACGGCCGAGATCCTGGAGCTGGCTGATAACGCGGGCCCATGACAACAAGAAGCATCATCCCGCGCCACCTGCCCCTGACCATCAGCAATGAGGAGGAGGAGCTCAACAAGCTGCTGGGCCGCGCTTGACCATTGCGCAGGGCGGCATCCTGACCAACATCCAGGCTGCTGCCCATGAAGATCGAGAGCCACCACAAGGGCAAGGGAAAATAAGTCATTTAAAACAAAACTTAGTAAAGGTTCTTTTCAGAGCCACCCACACTGTCTTTAAAGAACTGAACATTTTGGATGTGTAACTTTATATGTAATTTCCTCTAGCCAATTGTTGTCTTAAAGTTGACCATTAGATTTTTAAGCCTTACTGTGGGAGGATTCGTTTTTCTCCTCTTGTTCATCGTTGAATAGAATCCGTTAACAGTTAACCCGCAGCTTTCCACACCAGAATCAGTGCTTTGGGTAAATAGGGTTGGAAGAAACTACACTGATGGGCGGAAGAATCAATGTGGCAATTTGAACGCCTTTTTGTTGTTTAATATTCCTCCTAAACTTCATAATCCCTTCACATAGTTTGAAAATTTTAAAATACACTAGTTTTTGTTTAAAAAAAAACTATCAACATCAATACTAAAAACATCACCGTTAGTAACAGTAGGTGTAACAATAAGCTCAGGAATTGCAACATAAGGCATGTAAGAACCACAGATCCGGGCTGAACACCATGGTCCTGAAACAACACATACTTCACCATAGCTCTGTAAGGCAGGGCATACATATACTTTGTGAGGAACTGAAGCCAAGAAGCTAATCCATTTCAATTCACAACCACATGAGCAGTCCCATGAATAAAATCTAAATGAAGACAAATATGTGCTTTCATTCATCTTGCCAAGAAATACGTAGACACAGTCCAATATTTCCATACAATTTTCACTTTCTTCTGGTTGAGATTGCAGTTCTTGCATAGGCCCTCTAAAATGGGGATTTCTCATTTAAATGAGCACCAGACATTGTTTTGTTTGTTTGTTTGTTTGTTTGTTTTTTGTTTTTTGTTTTAATACATAGAAAGTTCTAAATGCCCACATGGATGTAACTGTGTGTGTACAATACTAATCACAAAATGTACTTCAGTAGAAGCCCCATAAGGACGCAGATGTTCTTTCTAAGCAGTTTGTTAAGCCCGGTGTGGTGACGTGCAATCCCAGTACTCACAAGCTGAGACAGGAGAATCAGGAATTCAAGGCCTGTCTTCTAAAGGAAAAAAGAATTAATTAGCTGTTAAGAACCTATGCACTCCTCTGTGCAGCTTCCTTCTAATAAATGAACATTTTCAGCTTTCCAATAAAATCCTAAGAATTATATCTGATATGCTAATCATAAGAAGGTGACTAATATCCAAGTGGGATGGACTGTATCAAACAGTGGCACACAGACTTACCATCTTTAGTTCCAGTAGATCTGCCAGTGTTGTTACCATTTCAGCAACAGCCCTCTTGAAAGTTCTCAAATACAGAGGAATCTTACTAGTCATTGAATTCCTCCTTCTGATGCTACCATTTCATTAGGTGACTGATGGGAAAATGTATGCTGTACATGCTACTAAAAGAAAAGACTTAGATTTAAACCATGATGCTACTGGAAGGTTAAAATATGAAAGGACACACTTAAGAGTAAGTGAAATGTAGTCCAGTCCTCAGAGGGCTAACCTCCAGATACCAAAGCCCCATAATTTACAATGGCATTCTGCCCCAGTAGACCTAATGTTCTAGTTGAAAGTATAAATAATAAAATACATTTAAGGTAGGTCTGGTGGTTCATTCTTGAAATACCAGCACTGGAGACACAATGACACAAGATGACTGCTGTGACTTTGAGACCAGAAGGGCTACATACTGAGTTCCAGGTCAGCTAAGGCAACAGACGTGGTTTCAAAAATCCAAATGAAGCCTAGCGAGATGGCTCAGCCTAGGTAATGGAACCTGCTGCCAAGACAGACAGCCAGAGTCTCGTCTCCATAACCCGTGTGGTAGAAGGAAAGGACCAGTTCTCACAGTTGTCATCTGACTTCCAGATGGGCACAACAGCTTCTTCACACACAAAACAAATAAATGTAGTGAAATAAATGAGGTAAGTAACATAATACACATAAGGGGCTGAGGATGTAGAGTAGGAGAGAGCATGTGTCTAGCATGTGTGAATCCCATAAACATCTCCAAAAACAATGCATTTAAAACCATTATAAAACCTACGAAAACCATTATAGCTTGGCCCAGCCTATCTGAAACACACCCAGAACATTTACGTTAGCCCCCAGTTGGGCAAAGGCATCAAAGGCAAAGCCGGCTAATAATAAGTGTTCAATCACTCATTATATGTAAACACTGTACTGAAAACATACAGAAGTGCTTTCACACCATGGTACAAGCAAAGCATTGTTATGTCAAACGACTGTAAATCAAGGGTGGTCTACTTACTTTTTAAAAATAGAAATCTACGAAAAAGCTGAGTGTGGATTTATACGGAGACAAATGTCCTACAAGAGTCTGTAGAACTCATTCCCTAATGCACTAGAGTTGTATGTAATGCAGTAGCCACTTAGGTGTAATACCATGAAATCTGAAATACAGCAAGTACCACAGTGTAAATACTACTGCTTGAGGAGCACAGAGGTAAAAATGCCACTGATAATGTCACACATTTCCTCTTTTGTTTTGTTTTGTTTTGTTTTTTTGAGACAGGGTTTCTCTGTGTAACAGCCCTAGCTGTCCTGGAACTCGATTTGTAGCCCAGGCTGGCCTCGAACTCACAGAGATCTACCTGCCTCTGCCTCCCAAGAGCTGGGATTAAAGGCCTGTGCCACCATGCCCGGCTATCACACATTTCTTATTTAGTGCACGTATGTATACTGGCACCATGGTGCACACGTGGATGTCAGAAAACAACTTGCCAGACTTGATCTTCTTTTTCCACCATATGGGTCCAAGGAACCAAACTCAAGTCATCAGGCCTGGGGGCAGGCACCATACCTGCTGAGCCAAATTGTCACCCTTCATTTCTTTCTTTTCTTTTCTTTCTCTTCTTTTCTTCCTTCCTTTCTTTAATGTGAATATTAGAAAACTAGAAGTTGCATATGTGGTTCATACTTTATTTTCATCAAATAAAGCAACTATGAAAGAGCAGCTCTCTGGAAGCTTTCCCCACAGTGTAGGGTGTCTTCTGTTTCTACCGTAATGGCTTTTAATATTCATTTTACTTTATTTTTACTTTATTCACATGCATGTGTGGCACATGCATGAGTGAGTGTGTGTCTGTGCACTTGAGTGTCTACAGATACCAGAAGACAGAGTTGGATCCCCTGGAGCTGGAATCAAAAGTGGTTGTGAGCTGCCCAATGTGAATGCTGGGAACCAAACTCAGGTCCCCTGGAAGAGCAGCAAACATTCTTAACCAATGAGTCATCACTCCAGCCCCACTGAGTTTTCTTAAAACACAAAGAAATGCATCATCTTAAGACGGTTCTCTACATTATCTCTCTATGGATTAATTCCAAATGCATTCTTTCAACAGAAGCATTCTAGCAGATATTACTGACCCTTAAACTGACTTTGTTAACTGAGTCTACTAATAGGAAAAAAGAGCCAGCCTTCCAAATAAAATACTTTGCATGATCATTCCACACCTATGTTTTTATTCAATGGTGCTGAGGATTGAATTCAGGGCTTCACAAATGCTAGGAAAGCCCTCCCTGCCACTTAACTACAACCACACCCCTAAAAAGCCTATCAATAAACATTTACATATCAGAAAAAATGTAGTGAGAAATAAAGTCTTTCTCTTCTCTCAATTCTGTCACCAGAATTCAAATTTTTCATGGACGTAGTAATAGCAAAGATTCATCTCTGAAGGTTTTAATTTGTTATGTTTCTAAGGTTCCTTTCCAATATGTCAGACATTGGCAGAATAATCCTAATTTATTCCAGATACAATGTTTCATGGGCTCTGCTCCACGGACTACAGGGTGAGTTGCTATATTTTCAAACAATTACTCTTGAGTATAAATTCTAATAGTAACTAAAGAGAATGTGACAGTCACTGCCACCCATGTTCACTGAGTCCCCACAGAAATTATTCCAATGTGACATCTCTGTGTCTAATGTGAGAGGACGGTGCAATGGAAAATTGTCCCCTGTTGGACAACCTAGCAAGAGACCACTTGAGTGTGTAACTCCTGCTACTTGGTGAGGGAGGGGCTGTTCCTGAAGGCTTTGCCATGGTGATTAAATCCAAGACGCTTCTCAGCAGTAGCAGTGTGAATCCTCTGCTGCTTGGAGGAGGCACTCTGTATATGTAGGGTTTCTCTCTGTCAAGGATTTTGGATGCTTTTCTTTTTTTTTAAGGTAACCACTGCTGTTGAAGGATTTTCCAATTCCATACACTTCACAGTCTTCTCCAGTGTGAATTCTGTGTTTAATACGGTATGAACCACTAATGAAGGCCTTTCTACACTCAATGCATACATAATACAGCTTTTGTCCTGTGTGAATTCTCAGATGGACAATTTCTATGGTGAAAGACAAGAAAAGAATGGAGACTGAAGGACTTCCCAAACTGGACACATTCATAGGAAGTCTTTCCCAGGTGGGTCCTTTCATGCTTCATGAAAGCAGAGATAGCATTGAAGGTATTCCCATACTTAGTGTAATTTGAAGCTTTCCCAGTTACATGGCTCGTCTCCTACATGTATTCTTTGATGCACAATCAGGTTGTAATTCTTGAAGGATTCCCCAGTAATAGGTCTTTTTCAACTGAGAATCCTCTGGTGCACCTTTCTGACTGAAGGAGGGTGCACATTCACTGCAAGCATAGCATTCATTTCCAAAGTCATTTCTGTTTTCCAGGGTATGTTCTTTAGTCAAAAACCACCTCATATCCTTCTCTGCATAGTTGCCTTTCTGTGACAACTGCACCTTGTAGACAGAGGTACACAGAATGATTGCAGGAGGTACCAGTTTGTTTCTGTCCAGCATGCTATCCTTAGAGCCTTTCTGCCAGTGACCATCTAACTGAAATATTTAAGGCTTGCTGATGGCACTCTTTTCTTATTGGAACTCTTCAACATGAACTGAGGACTGAGCAGACTTATGCTGTCCGCAGAGCTGTAAAAACTACAGCTTTTCACCTGACCTCAGAGTCTTCTTAAAGGATGACATCCTACTCAAATGTCATTCTGGGTGTGGATGGTCTATTTCTACCTGGTCCTCATATTCCCAGTTTTCTCTTAATGCAGATAAAAAGGAATCAATCCTGATGAACCTTCCCATGTTCACAAAATTAAGTAGTTATTGAAAAATCATCCTGAGTTGATGCTTCAATTGTACTTTCGTTTCCCAAACTGGGAGTAAAGGGGAAAATATTTGAAACCTTACAGATGAGGGGGACAAAAAAGAAAAAAGCTAGAGACAGTTAAAAATGGTGCCATGTAAATACTTAAGCCAGGCAAGTATCTATTAACCTGACTCTCTGCCCATCCTGTACACAATTCCCTTATAGGCTCACACCTAAGAGAAATGTATACCTAAATTCACAGTGATGCTGCCTCCTGATGTACATATCCAAATGTTCACCAGCTGGATACTAGATGAATAAATTATAGTTGATTTACATACATCAACAAAAATAAGTAGCTGGTTGGGTGTGATGGCATATACCTCGAATCTGCAGCCCTGGGAAGGTTGAAGCAAGAGAATCAGGAGTTCAGGGCTATTCTGGAGTTGGGGGACACTTTGGGAGCTAGGGTGGGAGGCTGGTGGAGAATGGAACACTGGGGATGGGATTTTGAAGAAGATCTTGTCCCCAGCCCTTTTATTTCTCCCCCACCCTCCTTTTCCTTCCCTCTCTTCACTTCCCTCTCCCCCCTCTCTCTTCTTGGATGACAAAAGATGAACACTTACACCATGATGTTCTGCCTCAATCAAGACTCAAAAACAATGGCACCAGTCAATCAGCAACTATAACTTCTGCAACTGTGAGCCAAAATAAATCTTTCCTCCCTTACAGTTATTTTCTCAGGTATTTCTCAAGTGACAGAAAATCTAACACATCAGACAATGCATCAGCCAGGATACTGGGTTTATTTTAACATGTAATATTTATTAAGATATTATAGATTAGCCAGGCAGTGGTGGTGCACACCTTTAATCCCAGCACTGGGAGGCAGAGGCAGGTGTATCTCTATGAGTTTGAGGCCAGCCTGGTCTACAGAGCAAGTTCGAGGACAGCCAAGGCTATACAAAAAACCCTGTCTGGAAAAACCAAAAAAGAAAAGATATAGATTCTCACACATTTGTAACAAAGAAGAAACACTGATGCATTGTACAGTATTACACAACTCAAATGGCAATCTTTGCAAAATGTAGAACAGTTAACATCAAAAGGAACATTTCCAACACAAAAGCATCTATCCAGCATATATCCCTTTTATAACGACACCTACTGCCCTCCAACATGCACAGCTGTGCCTTTCTTTAACACCTCCTCAATCTCTGACTACTTCAAAGTGAAAATGACTTTTGATGAGAGTCACACATGTGGGAATTGTGCGATCTTGGCTCTAGTGTCTGTATTCCACCCCTGGTTCCTCTCAGGGCTTTCAGCTATTAATCACTGCTTCATTTTTTTATCCTGTCTGTGTCAATCAGTTCGGAGGTTCAAGAGAAGTTCTATTCCTCAGCAAATGTCTCTCTTTGCCTTATGCTGACTTCATTATTCTTAGTGTAGAAAAACAAGTCTGCTCTTCTGAGAAAACCAGGATTCGCAGAGCTGTTATTTTGCTGTGTTAATGGTAGGTGGGCTCAGAAGCAGCACCTCAACATTAACTGTTCCTGCACTGCCACGCTCCTTTCATCAAGTGAACAGCTGCCTCTCCTAACACCTTTATTTTACTTTTCCACAATTAGGCGTTATTCAAGAAAACAAAAATCTTGAAATGTCTTTTTACCTTTAACCTATCCAATTCAACAAAGATGAGATGTCAACAATATAAACATACTAGAGTGACTGTCTACCTCTCAAATTATTTTCCTAAGGCCTCCATCTCTCCAGAGGAAAGTAGTCCCCAGCATCCCAAAGCAATGCTGCAGCACATCCCTACAGTATTCTCTCTTTGGTGCTAATACTGCTGGATCCTAGAATAAAGTAAATGCAACCATATTTTCTCATCATCACTGGTGGTCTCTGATTTCCTCCTGGAAGCTCTGTTACATCCCATACAACAGAAACTGTCTTCTAGAAAGGACAGTCCAGAAGCTCCTTGGAACAAGTGAGAGAAGTATGTCTACTCACACACACTTCACCAATACAGGATTGCATGCATATAGTATCTAGACAACTGTCAAACTGAACTAAGGATGGAGTCAGATCTCCAGGATTACTTTTAGTCCTAACATAGACAACGATCCTATGCAAGTGAACATCTGCCCAGTAACTAGTCAAACTAATGAGGCTGAACACGCCAGTGGAGAGCATTTCTTTGACATGGGTGGTATTCTTTATCGTAGTCTCTCTTCTACAGTTGTGTGAGTTATACAGAACCCTTAACAGCAAAGCATCCTTTACTTGGTTCCTTGCTCTCCTTGACTCCTCACAACCCAGCATTAAACATTTCCTTAAGCATGTTCACCTATAACACAAATATGATCATTTGCAGAGGTTCTAAACAAATTAGTCTTAATTTTATCAAGATGTAGCTCAAAAAATTGATCATGCAGTGAGGTTGATAAGGCAGTATTGTACTTAACAAGTCCTCCCAAGCCTAAGGCTGGACTTCATCTGTGACATCAACATCCTCAAAGCCCTGCAGGGACAGCCTAAAACCTATTCTGTACTTTACAAATTGGTGGGAAAGAGGGGCTCTCTAGCAAGTGGGAAACTTGGCAGATTCAAGGAGTGTGAGAAGAAGGGAATTTGTCCAAAGGTCTACTGTGAGGAGATGTCCAGGGGCACTGTAGACACAGTCCTTGTGGATTTTCCACACTTCATAAAGAGAAGCAAATAAGAGCAACAATGAATTCAACTTCTTATAGGGACTGAGGCACACTGCCCTGGACCTTGCTAAATTGAGGAACTACCAAGTCAGGAAGGAATCCAAAGCACTGGAACTATGGTGGGGTTTACTTTAGGCACTCTCTCTGAAGGCGGCCAGAGTCAAATTTCTAACAACACAAAACAGCAACTGTGCAAATAGGAAACAAAGCCAGTGGTCTCTACATATATCATATGCTACTCCATTTTAAGAGAGGAGATCCAGTCTTGTTTCAAAGTCCCCCATCAAGGAGAAGTTTATGTCCCATTGTCTCTAAGATGCTTCTTTGATGATTCCTGAGGTCTCACTATTAGTCCAAGCACAACTGTTCTCCTCCTCACCTCTCCCTTCACACCTCATTCTCCCAAAGCCCAGTGTGCCGGGCTCACATGACATGATGTAAAGCATGCCTATCTCCCACCAGCTAACCACTATTCTGCTCTCTATCACCAAGGATTGCTTTTCTAGGCTCTAAACTCCACATGAGCGAAGACATACACACTCCTGTGCCGGGCTTGTGTCAGTCATCAGTAGCTCTTCAGAGTCATGTGTACTGCTGAACACTTAGAGAACTAATATCAACCTTTCCCAAGCTCTTTATAGGTCTACAAAACAAGTATTGGCTTGAAATCAATGTCAAAAAAGGAATGTGCTTCAAGAAAAAAAAGGACAAACTAATACCCCCTATGAATATTGATGCAAAAATACTAAACAACATACTTGTAAACTGAATTCAATAGTACACTGAAAGGTTTCTACACAACAGCCAAATAGGGCTCATTCTTGCAATTCAAAGATTCATACATAAATAATTCATTAGTGTAACAAACCACATTAGCAAAACAAAAGAAGAAAAAGATACAGACATTCTGATTATGTAGAAAAAGTACTAGACTAAATCAATACCCTTTCATGATATAAACACAACAAAGAAAATTTTAATTTAGTAAATAAAACACCAATCATAAGTGAATAGAAGAAATTAGTTCAACATAAAGACCATATTAAAAAAAATAACCATACTCAATGGTAGAGAACAGAAAGCTTCTCCTCTAAGACCAGAAACAAGATAAGGATGTCTGCTTTTACTACTTCTCTAAGTTCTAGCCAGAACAACCATGCAAAGATGCAATAAAAGATATCCATATTAAAAAGGAAGAGATTGGGTTGGGGATTTAGCTCAGTGGTAGAGGGCTTGCCTAGCAAGCACAAGGCCCTGGGTTCAGTCCTCAGCTCCAGAAGAAAAAGAAAGAAAGAAAGAAAAGGAAGAGATTGGCACTGGAGAGATGGCTCAGAGGTTAAGAGCACTGACGGCTCTTCCAGAGGTCCTGAGTTCAATTCCCAGCACCCACATGGTGGCTAACAACCATCTATAATGAGATCTGGTGCCCTCTTCTAGTATGCAGGCATACATGTAGGCAGAACACTGTATACAAAATAAATAAATAAAATCTTTAAAGAGAGAGAGAGAGAAAGAGAGAGAGAGAGAGGAGAAAGGAAAAAAATTATAGACAGCCCTAGATTTACAATGGGTCAATATACAATTCTTCAACTTTTACAATGCTGCAAACCAGTAACACATTCAATAGAAATCATTGTAACTTTTTCCCAGGCTAGAGATAATATGGTATAATACCCTTCTGTGATGCTCAAGTATAACAGTGTACCAAGGCCCCCAATCAGCCACAAGATGAGTATAAAATACTGATTCTAGTATATGGTGTGTGTGTGTGTGTGTGTGTGTGTGTGTGTGTAACTTATATTCAACTTACGACGGGTTTATCATAAATCATAAATCAAGGAGTACCTATATCAACCACTATTCATCAATAACGTGATTATACACTCTTGAAACAGTAAAGAATACCCACAGAAAATCTGTTAGAACTGATGAATTCAGATGTTACAGAATACAAAATCAACAAAGGAAAATCAGTCACATTTTTATACACTAACAATGAACAACCCAAACACAAATTAAGGACAAAACTGCATTACAGTAGCACTCTAACCAAGGAGGGAAGACTCATATACATAAAAGTAAAAAAATGTTACTGAAAGAAATCAAAGAAGATAAAAATAAATGGAAAATTACCACATACTCAGGAACTAGAAGACTTATACCATCTTAATACTATTAAGATGTGAGTACTACCCAAAGCATTCTACATGTTCAATCTAATCCCTATCAACATCCCAAAAATATTATCTAAAGAAATAGAAACATCCATTTTCAAATTCATATGGAATCTCAAGAAATTCTGAATCACCAAAATAATCTTGAAGAAATAAATTGGAGGCTTTACATTTGTTGATTACAAAATTTGAAGACAGACAGACATATAGACCAATAGTACAGAATATAGAGCATGGATATAAACATTGCACATATGTTAAATGACTTTGAACAATGGGAAAAAGTCAATGGGAAAAAGCAGCCCTTTCAGACAATGGTTAAGAAAAGCTGGATATCCAAATGCAAGGGAATGAAGTTAAACCCTTACCTTCTAAGGGTCCACTCAAAATGGGTCATGGTCTTAAGTGTAAAACACAGCACTATAAGAATTCTAGGAAAAGCTGGGCATGATACACTCTTTTTTTTTTCTTGGAGCTGAGGACCGAACCCAGGGCCTTGCGCTTGCTAGGCAAGCGCTCCACCACTGAGCTAAATCCCCAACCCTCATGATACACTCTTAATTAAGCACATATCCTATAATTTTATAATTATTTCAAAACAAATGATGCTTAAAAGTCTCCTGGCTGCAGAATATAGGTGTCCTAGGGAAAAATACAAAAACCTGAACATAGATGGGTATCTAATGATTGTAAGAAATTACTGCTCCTTTGCTTCAGTGTGGTAATGGTGTTAAGAGTTGTGCTGAACAATGTTATTTCTCTTCAAATGCAAGTAAAGAAATATTTAGGAGTAAAGTGTCCTACTTTAAAACTTATTTCCAAATGGTATATGCAAATAAATTAGCAACATATATAAATAAACATATATTCAAATGCAGTCATGCTCATATATACATATATGAACATAGATATAGTCTTAATATGTTTATAATACACATATACAAAATACATATAAACCTACACATAAATATACAGGTCATACTCACAAACAAGGATATATGAGCATGCACACAACATAACACATATTATCAGCACATACTATATAATTATATTTACATTATAATTAATATACATTATATATTGCATGTATTAACTGCTAAATTTACACAGTGCACAATGGGTGTTCACTACTCTTTCAATTTTCTGTTGTAATAGTTCAGAAACTTGTCAAAATACAAAGATGGGAGAGTGTAAATGCTTCTGGGAGAAGTACTCTATGGTCAGGATTCCCTAATAACTTGGCAAGAATAAATTTAGTAACATATTTCTCATAAGATGTTCAATAGGTGGTTACAAATGAGCTAATGGGCAAAATATGACCCCAGCTGGAACCATAAGAAATCCATGAAGTTACCACCTGGGGAAATTCTTAACTTAGAAAATCTTGCAGACAGGTTTTGAAGCAGCAGAGAACAGGAATGTTAAGAATCTCAGCCTCTAAGAAGTGGGATTAGGGTAAAGCAGAGTGTTCAAACCACAGGCTACTCTGGCCAAATATGAAATATGTTGGGCTTCCAGCTGCTGCCAACAGCTGACAAGTGATTCATGGTCAAGGTTATTTGATCTCTTTACTACATAAGAGAGATAAGCTTCTAAAAGGTCCAAGCCCCCCCCAAAAAAAAATCCAGAGCATTTACTCAATATTTTAACTATTAAATATTTAAATGTTTCACTAGTAAAACTTATTACAGGCTCCATGGGGTATTATTAAACCTGATATTCATGAGAAAAAAGACCAAGTCCACAACTTCTAATTAAAGTAATCTGTATTTTGGGGTACACCCTAGACTTGAAACTGGCCAGCTGGCTGCCTCACCCTAATTTGGGATTTGAGAGAGCAGCCCCTGCTGATCTCTGGAAGTTTCTTTTATAAGAGAGATAGGGTATTCACGGGGGCTAAAGGGTTGGCAGTTATAAATAGGAGGATATAATAAAAATGGGGGGACAAGCAGTTTATATCCGACCTAAGAAACAGAAACTTAATCATAAATAGAAACCTTTAGCAAAGCCTTAACATAGAACAAACAGGAACTTCTTAATTATAATTAGAAACCATATTTTGCAAGGACTTAACACAGGACGAACAAGAACTTATTCTTTAACTAGGATTTAACACAGGACAAACAGGAACTTCTTAATTACAATTAGAAACCTTAACTTACAAGGACTTAATATAGGAGAATCAGGAACTTCTTTCCAACTGTCTCAACTGCAGAGCTCTTAACCCTCTAGTTCTGTTTTTCGTCGTTTTGTTTTGTTTTGTTCTCCCATTAACTTGTGAGGTGTGTTGTTCCTGTTTCGGTGTCACAGTATATCAATAGTAAAAGCACTTGCTTAACAAATATGAAGCCCAGGGTTCAATCCCCAGTATTACAAAATAAAAATAAAAAAATAAAAAATAACACCTCACTGCAAAATAATATAGTACACACTCATTACAGAAAACCTGGACAATATACAGAATGTTAAGAAGCACAAATCATCCATAATCTCACTATCAAGTCTTAAGTACATTTTTTTCGGATCCTCTACCTAGAGGGTCATTTAGCACAGTCTGTAGTCAGACTGCTTATTTAAGTTGGATATGTACCACACTTAACATTATATTATGGGTAGTTCCCACATCATTAACATCTTTTGCTTAGCATAAAAAAGGGTGAATTTTGAACTTTTGCCCTCCGGGGTTCTCCCATTGTGCTGTAAGCCTGTATTTAAGACCTCCTCCCTCCTTCAATAAATGGCATTTGGCATTAAAAATAAATAAATAAATAAATAAATAAATAAATAAAGGTGTGTACAACCACAAAAAAAAAATAGTGAATTTTCTTTAGAAACTGACTCAGATAATTCCTAAGCACTGCTGAAATAAGAAAATTAAATACAAGGTAATGAATGTGATGGTTAACAGCCTTTATTTTACAATGACACAAAATGAGATTCAAAGGTAACATCAAAGGAGCTCATCCTCAGTAAATACTATCTCATCACATATGAACTATACTTACACACGTATACAGCACATTATGTAATTGTCCTTGTCTCATACATAACAATATATAAATACATATGATATGCAAATGCAAAAACACTCATACTCATACATGTATACATATGAACACACATATAAATGTGATACACATATGTACCACAAAATTCCATATAAATCCACACATAAATATACATGTCATATACACATCAACATAATACATAACATATTACATGGACTAAATTTAGATGCTGGGCAAGGGATCAAACGAGTTTTATTGTCAGGCAATAAAAATTCTGTTTCACAAGGACAATGTTCATGTATCTCCTAATGTACTGCTAGAACTACAAAAAGAAAAGAAAAAGGGGAGGGGAGGGGAGGGGAGGGGAGGGGAGGGAAGAAAACATGTCTGTCATGATGGTGTAAATTATAATCCTGGTACTTGGAAGGCTGAGGCAGGAGGACTGTGTGACCAAGTCCAGCCTG
The DNA here is from genome assembly GCA_902168325.1 of Peromyscus nudipes. Taxonomy (NCBI): domain Eukaryota; kingdom Metazoa; phylum Chordata; class Mammalia; order Rodentia; family Cricetidae; genus Peromyscus; species Peromyscus nudipes. Next base: position 23,733 of record CABHPH010140552.1, read on the forward strand.
AGCTACACAGCAAGCCCATCTCAAAACAAAACAAAATCTGAAAACTTGCATGTTCACAAGGAAAAGGAGACAAAGAAACATGTCAACTCAGCATCTTCAGAAGATGACTACTACCCAGTAGGGAAAACAGTAGTGCTGAAAGCTCCGAGTACCACACAAACTGGTGAAAAAAGCAAGTGGCCAAGTTCAAACTACATCAAGCATATCAACTCCACACATCCACACCCCACACTCCATACTGCTTGAGGCAACATGTATTCTAAATGGTCAAAGTATAAGAGAGAGAGAGGAAGGAAGGAAGGAAGGAAGGAAGGAAGGAAGGAAGGAAGGAAGGAAGGAAGGAAAGAAGGAAGGAAGTGCTGGGTGCGTTGCACACTCATTCTGTGATCTTGTAGTTACAGAGACAGCCTTTTTTTCATTCACTCAGAAAAAATTTCCTGGACACTTACTGTGTGCCATACTCTTCCAGACAACAATGTTTAAGCAGTGGATCTGACTGACGCACTGTAATGAAAAAACGCAAAGAATAAAATACACCATGGTTACCATCCAACACTTAACTCTACAAACTTATGATATATACAGACCTGTATTTGTTTTCTGTATTAGGAATAACTGTTCCAGTTTCTTACCGTCGTTCACAAGGCCAAGCAAACTGAGAATGCACTCACTGCCCAGGATAGCAGGCTTGAGCTCTGACTTCCAATTTGATGCAGGCTCTTATCACTTGTAAACCTAGCAACAAATACTTCCTGGGCTAGCAGCCCCATGCCTAGGCTTGTGAGGACAAGTTCCTGAGCTGAAGGGGTCAGGGTTTAAAGTGGTGAAAGGTCATGTTTCTGACAAGCTCCTGGTGTCTGGTAAATAGATGTAGGGAGAGTCAGAGGCAGGGGAGAAGGTAGTGAGAACGTAAGTGAGGAACTAATTGGATTCTGGGAATTTCTTAAAGGTAGACGCATTGGATTTTGAAGACACAACGGGGGAGGGGCGTGGATAATAGAAAAAAAAATTAAAGGTAAATGCTGAGGGATGGAGAGGAAGCGGTCATTTACAGAGTGACTACATTAGGTGTTGAGTTGAGAACCCATCCAAGTCTGACCCCGGAAAGGAGTGGACATTAGGGGCCTGTGGGTAAAGGCAACCCAGTTCACCTGTTGTGGTGGATGAGGAGAATGTAGCAGCCAGCAGGGAGAGAAGGAAGACCGGCTGGCAGATTTCACAGCCTCTAGGGAAGAGAAAGCAAAAATGCACAGGTGCAGGAAGAAGACGCTGTCTCTATGAGAAAAAGGATGGAGGGGAGGCAGGGAAAGGGTTGGTGGGCAGAAAGGTACAGAGAAGAAAGCATGGGTGTGGACACAGGAAACAGGTATTCCTGTCCCTAACCCTGAGAAGGGAAGGGAGGAGCGAGGCGAGGAGGAGCTGTGTCTGCACGAGGACTTGGAGGGAAGCAGCGAGGTTCGTGGTTCGCACTGACAGAGGCAGGCGAACCTCAAGGAGTCGGACCCAAAAGAAGAAAGGTTATGTGTGTCCTGCGGGGTGAGAAGACATGTGGGAGATCACCCAGGACAAAGGGCACGACTAAGCTACAACCGCCCAGCCTCTGCTTCAGACCCCAGGGCATCCAGACACCAAGATCAAGGGCTCTGCTCCACCTCTGCGGAAGTGGGGGGGGGACCCCACCCAGATAATCGGGAGACGCCCACTCACCTCCAAGGGCACAACCCTCACGACGCGGCATTAAGTGGCCTGCGTGTGTGCGCGCTAGGTTCCCGAGTGAGGTTTTCCTGAGCTGAGGTCAGTAAAGGCTGGGTGCGAAAATCCGTAATAACCAGCTTCCTTTTGTCTTCCGATCTCCAGTCTATGCCAACTGCGGAGGCTTAATGAACCGAAAAACTCCAGCCACCTAATCCCCGACTGCGCAAACCTCCCACGTGAGGCCGTCCTCCTGCGATGTCTCCTTTCCCGTTGTCTGCCCACCTACCCTTCTGCGGGATATGGCCCAAGGAGCCCAGCGAGGCCAGCGCCTTTCTGTGTTACCAGCTAGGCGTCTTGATAGAGTTCTTTTTCTCGCCAGTTAAAGAATTAAAAGGCAGGGAGGCAAACAAAAAGCAAAAAACAAAACAAACAAACAAAAAAACAACCCTCTAGAGTAACAGCAGCGGACAAACTCTGAAACGAAGACACAAATCAACCCTAAGAATGGCTTTTATTGCAGGGTGAGGAAGAACACAGACTCTCTGCGAAGCAGAAAGCCAAAGCCCAGCTTCTCTTCTTCCCCTAATTTAGGATTGGCCAGTTTGAAGACAGACAGGACAGCTTACTGATCCACATCTGTTGTTTAAACATGTCCTGGCCGGCGTGAACTTGTTGAGCCAGTCCATTAGCAGGGGTCCTCCTAGCCGGAGGAGAAGCCCATAAGGCTTTGTTTTAAGCTGCCAGGCTCTTGTCTCAGGTCAGGAAGGTGAAGAAGCGGTCAGACAAGTTGTAAACTCATCATCGCTATTCCCTAGCCATAGGCCTTCTCCCCATCAGGAAACCACTAACTCCTAGTCCCTCACACTCAGCTACACCAGCAGCACGTAGAATTTTGAAACAATGTCTCCTCGTCCACCGCTCAAATGCTGGTTTATCAATGCTGAGTACAGCAGGGTTTTGTGGCTCTTTCCTCTGAGGGTCGCCAGCTTCACTTTTATATGATTGTCTAATTTTCCATGGCGCATAGGTGGACATTAGTACTGTTTCCAGAATTATTAAGAGGAAATGGCTGTGCGCCAGCCTTAATGGCTCACATTTGCAACATCACCACTCTCAAACCCAGTACTTTGGAGACCCAGGAAGGAGGCTCTCCGAGTCCTCTGCCAGCCTGGCTTATATAGGGAGTTCCACCCCAAACTGGACTATATAGTAAGACCCCACCCCTCCCTCTTTTTAAGTAGAAACTGTTGTAAACATCTTGACCAGGGTCTAGGACTGCAACTCCTTCTGGAAATATATAGACTTCCTCCTGAGTGATAAGCAAAATGCACGTTGCTGTCAACACAGCTTTGTCAACATTTGTTTTCATATTACCCATCCGGATAAAGAATCTTGGGATATCATGTAATGAAACTGGACACTGCCATGAATTTATTGGCCACTTGGATTTCCTCATTCACGATGGCATAGATCCAAAGCATTTGCCCACATTTTCAGTGGGTTTTCTCTCTGACATGCTGGATCCCTTACTTATCTGAATACCACTCCTATGCAGGCCCAGCAATAGTCTTTTCTCTATTGCTTGCCTTTTCACTTACATAATGGAGACTTTTTGATGCACAGGAATTCTTCAATCTATTCTATGCATTTCTCTGATATTCATTTCAATTAAAAATGTTTGCCTATGCCAAGATGACAAAAAATGCTTGATAGTCTCAACTAGAAGCTTCATCAATTTGCCTTTCCATTTAAATAGTTTGTGTAGAGCAGGTATCGAACTGTAGCCCCTGGGTAAAAGCTAGTCCAAATCTTGTGTGTTTGGGCAAAGAATTTTTTTTATAGTTCTGTTTTGCATTTTGGAGACTGACTCTTACTACATAGTCCTTGCTAGCCTGGAACTTGGGGCAATCTTCCTGTCACTATCTCTAAGTGCTGAGATTTACAGGTTGAGCACCACCAGGCCTGGCTTACTTTGCGAAACGATTTTTTTTAAATTGCATTTCACAGTTAAAATTACAGGAAATTCAAGTTTCAGAGTCCATAAATAAAATTTTATTGGACACATTCACACTCATTTGCTTACAACTCAACATACAGCTACTTCCACATTACAGTCACTTGTGGCTGAGTAGTTGCAGGAGAAATGATATGGTACACAGTTTAAAATACTATCTTTCCCCTGCAGGAAAAAAATGCTAACCTGTGGGATAAGGTATATATTTTAACTACATAAAAAAAAATTTCCCCAAGGTAACAACTGCACACCACTAGGACAAAAAATAATGCTGGTAAGGACATGAAGTCAAAACAGTCATACATCACTGGTAGAAACAAAGAGGTTCAAGTGATACGGACATTAGTTCCTCAGAAAGCAAGCAAAGACCCAGCAATCCCACTCCTAAGTATTTACCTAAGAGTACTGAAAATATATTGGCACATGAGTTTGTATATGTGTTCAGAACAACATTATTCTTAATAGTCAAAAAGTAGAAGCTGAAATGTCCATCAACCAATACGCAAAAAATATAGTTTTAATCATACGGTGACATATTTCTCAACCACAAAAAGGAATCCTAGTACAATATGAACCTTGAAAACATATGTTAAATGAAATGAAAAAATGACAAAAGGCCACTTTTTTTTTATAGGTGTACAAAGTATAGAATTCCAAACACACACTGAAAATAGATTAGTGGTTGCCAGGGTCTTGGGGAGTAGAAGAATGCTAATAGGTATATTCAGTTTTCTTGTGGCCAATGAAAACTGTCCTGAAATTACAGAATGGAGGTGACTGAACAACCTTATGAGAGAATACTAAGAGCCACTGAATAAGACACTTAATTTTTAAAACTTGAATATTAGTTTCTCAGAAATGACCATTAGTGCTGAGTGACTGTTAAAGCATAGCTAAGCCTAGATAAAGCATATACTTATATATTAGTTATTAGTTATTTTCTTCTGCACAGACTTGGTTGCTCATATTCTGAAACCATTTATCTTTTCAGAGTCAGAGATGTTTTCCTGTAAATGGACTTTTTTTCACAGTTTTGTTCTCACCTGCCTCTGCAATAAAGCCACTTCTTTACTGCTGATGAAGAAGTTCCATCTATGGCTTAATTGCTCTTCCCTGTAACTGACATGATGGAAGGTTTCTCCTCCCTAAAGCCTAACGTCTTGTTACATGACATCACACCCCTCAGATGTCACACATGCAATTGCCCTTCACTGTGAAAGGAAGTGAATGATCAAGCCTAAATGCACAGGGTTGGAGATGTGCAATACATCCGTGGGGAAGAGTATCTTCAACAATTATACAGGTTACCATAGCTGTCTTAGCATTTGAGGGGGGGAGTGGCAGCAGTATTTTAATTAATTGCTCTCTGTTACCTCCCTGGCCCCATCTCACATCATCTCATTCTCGTCACAGTGGTCTTCTGGCTGTTCCTCAAATACAGTATGTTCTTGCCTCTGTAGGAATATTCTTCCCTAAGAAACTACTGGCTCATTCCCTCATGTTTCATAGGTCATTATGAATCATCTCAGTGAGGACTTCCCTGACCTGTTTTTAAAACTGTAATCACTTCTGTCCAACACATACACCCCATCCCTTCTCAGCTTTATTTTTCTTCCAGGTCTCAAAAACCATCTGATATATGATGTGTACCTGTTTTTCTCCCCTGCTGAATTGTAAACACCTTGTTCTGCTTTCTACTATAGTACCAACTCTTAGGAGTACTGCAGGTACTCTACACAGTTGCTGAACTAAGAGAGACAAGAAGCTGGCCCAGTCTAATGAACAATCTGCAGCCATACTTGAGCACTGATAACTTTAGCATCAAAAGGATGTAGATTAATGGAAATTATTAAGACAGTGGCCATGATTATAAATGTTCCCACAATCTCCATGTTGGATGGAAAACCCTGCTCTAGCCATCACATTCCTGGGTTCTACACATGATTTATGATGCTGAAATGTGCCTTCTTGGTCACACAAGTGGGAGGGGACGGGAGTAAATTTAAGAGAAATATACTCTATCTTTTCTGAGATTTCTTTTCACTCATTCACAGGATTTTATTATTAATTTTTGTTGTTAAGTCAGGGTCTCACTAGTAGCCTTGGCTGTCCTGGAAATCATTAGGTATACCAGGCTAACCTCTAATTCACAAGAGATCTGCCTACCTCTGCTTCCCAAGTGCTGGGATTAAAGGTGTGTGCCATCACACCCAAATGCATTCATAGGATTTAATAATCTAAATCAGCACTAAAATTCAGGGCTGTTAAAATGGTAAAAGGACAGAAGCCAGAGCCAACAGAATTCTTTTTTCCTTTTTACATTTTTTTATGGAGTGGAAGGGGTTGGTTTACTAACTTGCTGAATAAGAGGACACACACAAAATACTTCAGTTGGGAGTCTAAAAGAAATAGTGAGGGATATCACCTATAGATAATACAACAAATTATCACAAAAAACTGTGGCTTAAAACCACACATCTGTTCTCTCCATTTTAAGACTGGAATCAGTTTACTTACACTGGACTAATAAGAACAGGAATAGTTCCTTCTGGGGAGACACTGCAGAGAACCCATTTTCTTGCCTCTGGCTTTCAGAAGCCACTCACATTGTGGACAGTTCAGCCTTAAAGCCAGGAACAAGTAAATTAAATGCTCATCAAAGACAAGAAAAGTAAACTAAATGTTCATTCTTTGAAATACTCTACCTTCACTTTCTGCATCTGATTCCAGCCAAAGTTCTCTGCCTACTAAGGGCCTATGTGATTAAATGGGACTCATCTTGATAGTCTAGGACAGTCTCCTCTCTGTCCTATTCCCCAGTCATTCAGGCCTAACACCAACAATTGCCCAGGCTGCATTGGGAGCCATTTGGAATTCTCCCAATTCAAATCTCACCTTTACCTCTTTAGTAAGAAGTATCCATCTTCTATAGAGTAGTTTTTTCCATTATAACAATTATTCTTGATCATTTAAAAAAACTAATTTTAGAAAAGAGCAAGAGGAAACAATTCTCACATCACACAAACCCCATGTGGACTCACTCCAATTTCATAGCTGACCCCTCTTCCTTGGGGTACTTGCCCTCAGACCATACCTGGTCTGGTGCGGATTTCCTGTTCCAGAATCTAGAATGTAGAATTAAGAAGCAGGGACAGTCTAACATTAACACTGCGGTACATTCATGTTTTACTTGAGAATAACAGACACGAAGTGTCCAGCCCTTGAATGATATGGACAGTCCACTAGGGGTTTTCATATTTCTTACTGATACACATAACACTATACAGCAGCAGTTCTCAACCTGTGTCATGACCCCAGTAAGGATAAATGATCCTTTCACAGGGGTTACCTAAGACCATTGGAAAACACAGATATTTACATTACAATTCATAACAGTAGCAAAATTATAGTTATTAAGTAGCAAAGAAAATAATTTTATGGTTGGAAGTCACCACAACATGAGGAACTATTTAGAGTCACAGCATTAGGAAGGTTGAGAACCACTGCTACAGATTGTTACAAATGATTGTGTATATCATGGGAGCATGAGACTAATCTTTTTAATGATGAGATTCAAAGTACAGAAAAGAAATATATACCTCAATCTCAGCACTCTTAATATTCTGAGATGAATTAACTGTTCCAGGGGCTATCTTTGTAGGAATCAGACAGTATCTTTGGCCTCTATCTACTAGGCACCAATAGCTTTTCCACCATGTGGGTGCAAGGAACTGAACCTAGGTCCTCCGCAGGAATAACAAGTGCTCTTAACTACTATCTCTCCATCCCCATCATATGATAGTTCTTCCTGTCAAAGAAGGGCATCCATACAGAAGAGTGAGATGTTTGACTTCCTTATGAATCTACTCAACAGCCTTAATTATCTCAAAATAGACTTAAGATTCCCCCTCCATAGGAACTAGAAGATAGAAAACAGGATCAAGTCAAAATTACCAGGAGAGCTACTCACAGGCCTTTGAAGCTGTCAACCAAATTGTCTAGCTTTCATTCAGCCAGCATTGCACTGAGAAAGGAAATGCTAGGATTATCCAGATTTTTCTGTAACTTTCTCTTCCCTATCCTCAAACTGATAAGACTCTCCCTCCACAATGCCGTAATGTTTATAATCCAAGTTCCAAAAGAAATGATTCTAGGCTCAGGATGCTCTGATTCCAGAGAAGCTTCTGTTTATATACACCTGAAGAATCTTACAGCTTCCTGTAACCATAATCTAGCCTTTGTAGGATGTCTAACAATATCTTTGGCCTCTATCCACTGGCAAAGATCTTCCTTTTAGCTTCACTTCTATATACATTATCAAATTATTATATAAAATGTATAAAAAGGTAAAATTACACAGCTGTAGTCTCCTAAGAAAGTCATTAAATTTTTTCCATCATACACTGCTAACCTATAGCCAAATATGAACACACTTAACACAACTGTAATAATAATAGATCTATTTTATGCCTTCTTTTGCAATGATTTGTGGTTTTAGTATGGCAATACAACCTTTGGATTTTGCTTCAAAGGACTTGAACTCTAAACAAATTAGTGTCCTAAATGATCAACAATGATGAAGGCAAGTAATAACTGAAATACAACAATTCAACGTTTCCTTGTTCAACAACTAAAGCAATGGATCCTATTTCTTAGAAGCAGCCCTTTCCATCATGGAGAGTACTTTAGTATTAAGAGGGACAAATTCATTTCAATCACAAGCAACTCTTACATCGTTTCACCTCATTAAATGAGTCCTCAGTGTTCTGGCAGCACCATAAAACAGAAGTGCATTCAAACAGCAAACTCAGCTAAATCCTGTGGTTGTTGTGGGGCATTGTGTGAGACCTCTCACCACTATGCCTGCCTTTGCTGATACAGGAAAGACAGTAAAACCTCCTGACAAAAGCTTCTCTTCCTAATTAAACTGAGAAGCTTAGAGTCTAATCATCATTTGCTTATACACAATAAGGTGATACTCTCTATTAAAGATGCCTCCGACTGATTATCTACTGAATGCATTCACAGGTTCTTTTAAGTCTCCTGATGTAAAGTTAGATGGGTATTTCTAGGGAAATATCCTCATTTCTGGGTACTTTATTTCAGTGTATGCACTACATGTTTGGTATAGGCTGAATCATCCCTGAAGCCTTTTCTACATTGATTACCATTCAATCCTCTCTTCAGGAGTTCCCTAATAACAGAATTAACGGGATGATAGAATATTTCATATTCCAATTCTTTTCTCTTAACAAGGGAAGTCATATATGAAGATACATCTCCTTTGTTCACTCAAGAAGAACATGGCCCACGTTCATTATGCTTCCACAGGCTGCTCTTTAAGGTGTGTTCTCTGATGTCGGACAAGACACCAGCTCCTTCTAAATATTTTCCCACAATGAGGACACTGGCTGGGACCCTCCCTGTTATGAAGTCGCTGGTGTACTACCAGGTGAGTATTCTGCCTGAAGGACTTGCCACACTTCACACACTGGTATGGAGTCTCTTTAGTGTGAATCCTCTGGTGTTTGGTCAGACAGGAACTATCCCTAAAAGCTTTACCACACTGATTACACTCATAAGGCCTTTCACCAGTATGAATCCTCTGATGCCGGATAAGTCCAGCGATGTTCCTGAAGAGTTTACGACACTGGTTACAACAATAGGGCTTCTCACCAGTGTGAATCCTCTGATGCCTGATGAGGTATGCACTCTCAATGAAAGTTTTCCCACACTCTTTACATTCATAGGGTTTCTCCCCAGAATGAATTTTCTGATGCACAATGAGGTGAGAGTTGCGATTGAAGGATTTCCCACACTCTACACATTCAAAAGGCTTCTCTCCAGTGTGTGTCCTCTCATGCTGGGTGAGGTACGAGCCATCTCGGAAAGCCTTTCCACATCTGCTACACTCATAAGGCTTCTCACCAGTATGGATTCTGAGATGTACAGTAAGGTGAGAGATGTCAGTGAAGGGTTTCCCACATTCATTACATCTATATGGTTTTTCCCCTGTATGAGTTCTTTGATGCAAAATCAGGGATGAATTTCTGTTGAAAGTTTTTCCACATTCTAGACATGCATAAGGCTTCTCACCTGTGTGGATCCTCTGGTGTTGTGTCAGAGCTGATCCATCACTAAAAGCTTTCCCACATTTACTGCATTTATAGGGTTTCTCTCCTGTATGAATCCTTCTATGTACAATCAAGTTGTAGTTCTTAGAGAATGATTTTCCACAATCATTACAGGTATAAGGTTTCTCACCAGTGTGAGTTCGGTGGTGTAAAACAAGAGAAGAGTTCCGTTTGAAGCATTTGCCACATTCAGTACATTTATAGGGTTTCTCAATGGAATGACTTCTTTTTTCATTAAGAGATGAGCTCAGGGCCAAAATGTCCCCAAAATCCTTACCTTTGTAAAATTTCTTGCTTCTTTTCTTAATTTTTTTATCACAAAGGGGAGTAGTAAAGTGGTTTAGAGATTTAATACTTTCTGCGTATTTATGTGGTTTGTCTCTCATTTGGTGTCTTATAGGTTGAGTGACTTCCATGGAAGGGTGGATGGCTTTTTCACAAGCATCACTATCACCAGTTCCCCTTGCTGTATAACTCTGGGGACAACTATGTAAGGTCTGTTCGCGATCAAAAGTTTTAATATCTGAGTTATGAACATGAAAGCCATTTGTTGCCAGAAGGGCTGGATTTGTACTCAAATGCTCCCCCAAACCCAGATGGTCACAATTTGCTTCCTGAGCCCCTGGTTTCTCATCAACTAAAGGAGATTGCCTTAAATTTCTTTCCTGGTTCTCACAGTCCCAATTGTCACCTAAAATGGGGAGGCAGGACTCCTCTCTTTTAAATTCTTCCATTTCTACCTCAAAGGAAACTTCTTCTTCTTCAGAAACATTCTGAGCTATTATTTTCATTCTCATGTTCCATACTGAAAAGAAAGAAAAAGATAAATTAAGTAAACACAGATATATCTGGGGGGAAATGAAAAATGATAATGGGCTAAGTATATTTTGCTTGTTTTCTTTTTCAAATTCATATCTTTAAAATAGGGAGTTCAAATGAGTGCCAAGGGCTGAAGCCAAGAGCAGGTTCAAAAGAAGTGACATTACATTGTAACTCTCTCAGAGAACAGGTCAAAGGAATACTGTGGAAGGATAAATAATAACAAGTTAATACCTATACATACCTATGAAATGATTTTTTTTTATAATTTTTGTTTTACTTTATGTGTATAGGTGTCTTCTGTGCAAGTTTATACGTGTACCACATACATGTATGATGCCTGCAGAAGCCAGAAAAAGGTATAGGATCCCTTGGAACTGGAGTTTCAGATGGTTGTGAGCTACCATGTAAGGACTGGGATTTAAACCCAGGTCCTCTGGAAGAACAGCTTATACTCTTAATCACTCAGCCATCTCTCCAGCACCCTATGGAATGATCTTAAAAGAAAAGAAGGGCTGGGTGGTGGTGGCCCATGCCTTTAATCCCAGCATTCAGGAGGCAGAGGCAGGCGGATCTCTGTGAGTTTGAGGCCAGCCTGGTCTACAGAGTGAGTTCCAGGACAGCCAGAACTGCTTCACAGAGAAACCCTGTCTCGAAACCTCCCCCCACCCACCCAAAAAAAAAAAAGACAGAAAGACAGAAAGAAAGAAAGAAAGAAAGACAGAAAGAAAGAAAGAAAGAAAGAAAGAAAAGAAAAGAAAGAAAAGAAAGAAAAGAAA
>CABHPH010140553.1:1446-42786 GCA_902168325.1 Peromyscus nudipes
TCTTTCTTTCTTGTGTGTCTGTGTCTGTGTGTGAATATATGTGTAAGTACCAGGGTGTGGGTGTAGAGGTCAGATGACAATTTGTATGAGTCAGGTCTCTCATTCTACCACGTACATCCTAGGATTCAAACTCAGGTTTTCAGGCTTAGCAGCAAGCACCCTTATGTGCTCAGCCATTGCATTGGCCCACACAGAAGGTGTTTGGCTCTCACATGGGTGAGAGGAAAGATAAACCAGTAAGATAAGTTATCTAGCCAGAGAGAATGCTCACTCAGAGTCCTTAGCTGCTGCCCTAAGGAAGTGAGGGCAGATAAATAAATGGCTGGGCTACCTATGGAGGTGAGGACAGACAAATTAATTGCTAGGTTACTGTGTGGTTTGAAAGAAAATGGCCCCCAAAGGGAGTGGCACTATTAGGAGGTGTGGTCTTGTTGGAGGAAGGTGGGCTTTGAGGTCTCATATATTCTCAAACTACACCCAGTGAGACATACCACTTCCTGTTGCCTGTGAGTCAAGATGTAGGACTCTCAGCTCCTCTGGCACCATGTCTGCCTGCATGCTGCCGTGATTCCCTCCATGACAATAATGGACCAAACCTCTGAATGGTAAGCAAGTAAGTCATCCCAATTAAATGTTTTCCTTTATAAGAGGTGTTATGATCATGGCATCTCTTTACAGCAATAGAAACCCTAACTAAGACAGTTACCACACATATATTTCCTTAAAAAAAAGGGGGGGTCTAGGAGTGAACCTTGGTTATGAAGCACATGCTTGGCATATGGAAAGCCCTGGGCTGGCTTCTCATCACTGAAACACACAAATAAAATCAGAGCCATACTGCTGTTTATACTCCCAAGGAACTTACTCCAGATGCCTGCAGAGGCAACTGTCTGCTTCAGTTCCCTACAAAATGGGACTGCTGGACTAGAGAGCATGGGTGTCTGCTCTATCTGAGGGCCTATAGTTTTAGAATAGACACAGTGAGGAAATGGATAAAAAATACTTATAAGATGTTTAAATAGATAAACATATGTGATACAGATAGAAAGGGCCTAGGCAGGGACGGTGACACCTGCCCACAGAGTCTCAAATTATCCACTGTTCTTTTGGACTGTTTGTGCTAAAGCTCTGTTTTCTTTGCAGATGCCTATCATGTGTCTACCAATCCACAGTATTCTTGTAGAACATACTCATTAGAGTATGTTGGCCACCAACCTCAAAAAGTCACTTTCCGTATGTGTAGCTAATAGATATATAGCAAAGAGCTGAGTGTCATTAATGATAACTCAAAGTTATCTTTTGGTCCACAGTTTTCCATGGTTTATTAATGGCCTAACACATTAATTTTTCTTTCAGGGTGACCTTTACAACACCATTAATCCTCCCGGCTTTTATCCAACTACATTATTTCTCATTATAGTTTCAGCTTTCAACATCTACATTTGTTGAAAAGAGAAAAGTAAATTGTAGTGGCCTCAAACCCTTGGAAAATATGAGGGCTGTAGATATGGTGAAAGGATTTACAGGGAGGGGGAAGGAGATGTTTTATTACAGTAGTAGAGAAAGCCATATGATAAGTATCATTAAAAACATCCTTGCCTTTATAAATATTTGGCTATAGTTAATCTTTGGGAATGCTGAAGTAAAACTATCTACATACATACATATCTGATTATATATGTTTATCTATAAAATTATATATATAGTTTTTTTTATATATATATATGTATGGCAGAGGTTGAGTAATATTGCAAAGGTAGGCCATACGTCAAACTGTGATATTTATGAACTCCATTTTTCAAAGGAAGTGAATCTTTTTTGCCAAATCAAATATTCTCTCACACACTCAGTACACAGAAACAAATCTAATCACGTGTCCTTTCAGACACTGTAGACTAAGTCAGTATTAGACCACAGTGGTGTGATGTACACGCAGATTCCAAACTTCACTTTTCACTGGCTCTCTTCTGAATGCCCCCTGCCTTATGCTGAATTACTGCTAATAAATCATCTTGACTTATGCTTTGTAAAATTAAAGCATCTGGAAGTATCTTTTTTCTCTGTCTAGTTTTCAATTTCTCTGACTCTGGACTAATTTTCTGTTTCTTTCTGTCTCTAACCAAAGACCTAGCTTTTCTTTTTCCTAAGGCAGACCTTCCAGCAGCCCTTTCTCTGCTATAAATAGCATCACCTCACTCTGAGGGCTGCGCATCTCTCTACTTTTCTCCTCTTCCTCTTTGGAGAGGAATATCTGTCTACCTGTCTATCATCTATCTGTCTGTTTATCTGTCTATCTATCTATCTGTCTATCTATCTATCTATCTATCTATCTATCTATCTATCTATCTACCTACCCACCCATCTCCATTTTAAAACCTATGTCTGCTCAACTCACCCAGTCACTTCTCAGTGCTCGACTCACCCAGTCACTTCTCAGTGGCACATTTACAAGATGAGTCCACATTGCTGACTTAACTGTATCGTTCACTGGACTGTCCCATTCTCCACACTGCTGTAACTGGGAGTCTGATGAAATCACTCCACCTGGTTTTCAGAGTCTACCTATCTGAGAACTCCAGCTAAAGCCTAAGGCCTTTCTGCTTTATGTCCTTCTGCTCTTCCAAAGAGTGCCACTGTCAAATAACCTCTATGTGAAACTTTTTCTAGAGCCAGCCTTATTGCCCTGTTGTTCATTTGTCTGTGAGGTGACTGTGTTGACTTATATGCACAGGGTTGCTCGGCCACGTGAGTTCTTTTATGAGGTCAAAGGTGACTGGAAGAAATGAAGCCTATCTCAAACTGCTTGCATAAATAGGATTTTTTTCAGTGTGAGATTTTTCATGTTTTACCATGAGCTCTATTCACTGACTGAAGGCTTTCCCACAGGCTTACATAGATAGCCTTTCTTTTCAGTGTGACTACCTTGTGCTTATAATAGTTATTGCACCCACTGAAGACTTCCCCACACTGCTTACATATGTGGGGTTTATTCCTCATTAGTTTTGGACAGTCTTTTTCAGCAGTTTTCTACCTAGAGAAATGTGTGGTATATTTAAAATACGTTTAAATAATCTCTGAAATTTTTCCCTTCAGAAGTTGGGAGCTCTTTATGTGGAGTGAGGCTTCAGAATAGTAGAACAGACTTGACAGGAATCCCGTGAGCAGGCCACAAACATCATGGCTTTCTCTGCTCTCTTTTGGGGTTCACTCATTGGTAACTTTTCCTGCCATGTGATAAGCAGCTACAGGGAAGGTTTTGGTGATTAAGAACTGAGGTTTCCAGCTACTAGCTAGGCAAGTGAGCTGTCTACCTCCAGTGAGATCCAAAGGAGTCTGATGCTCCGGTCAGCATCTTCACTCTGAAATTTTGAAATATCCTAAGGCAGCAATAATTAGCTGAGTTTCCCTTTATAAACTGAGAAAGTGTGCCTTGAAAGGCAGGCTTGGGGTTGGTTGTTATACAACTGCTAGCTAATCCAATTGGTAGCCTCTGTGCTTCTTACCAGACACACTCATTTTTGGTGAAATGTTCTAGTCAAGTAATAATCTTTGTAGCTAACATTCCAGCTCTGCTTTTACAGATCAAATAGTTTCACAGTTTCCTCCTGAGAACTTATAACTAAACGCTTCCCTGTTCTTGGAATTCAACACATATTAAACTTCATTTTTATGTCTTCTGTCCAATTCGGTCCTGCTTTCTTCTTGTTCATAGCTAATTGAAGCTTCTGGCTCCTCTGTCTCCACTCCAGTGCAGATGACTTTGTCAGATCTCCTTTCCTATGCCTCCACCCCTCCAGAACCCCCTTTGCTTATTTCTATCCCACAGAACACCATAGACATCATAGTACTACCATAGACGATAACAGTGTTTTCACTAAACAATATTGCTCAGTTGTCAATACTTGAAGTTCTGATCACAGCACTCTGTGAAGAAGTCCAAATCTCATATGAGAGTGTTCCATCCCGTCCCATCCACATATTTCCATTTTCTCTTCCACCACTTTCTGCCACATTATTCAGCTTTCTAGCCAAGTCCCTTCATTTCACAGGGACATATTTTTCTGAGCTTTTCTTCTTTGCTTACAGCCTAGAATGCTTATGAATACATCAGTTCTTCAGAGTTTAGTTGGAGTAGTGCTGTTTGTAACTTTATCTTGATTCTTCCCAGGAGAATATGACACTCTTCTCTTTAACTATAGGATTATAGTGCTGTGCTCTGGAGTATCCTTCAGTATTTATGAGCTAGATTATAACACCTCCAAAGTAATCATGTTCTACATAGGGGCTAATCTGTGCTAGAGGTTTCCTAATCAGACAGAAGTAACAAACATATCAATGAATATCATGAAAAATAAAAATAGTAGTGTTGGTTAACTCATCAGAAATTATAGTTACAGGGAAACCAAAGATACTACTCTTCACATTCCCTGTTTATGTGCAATCAGAATTTTCAATCAGAATACAACAGAATAAACTTCTTATTTCATGGTTGACAGTTGACCCAAACAGAATGTATCCCTCCTTATATATTTGTACACCTCACAACAATGGAAAAAAATCTCCATGATAGAAAAGAAAAGTCACTTAGGAGCAAAATTCTGGAACCATCTTTCTCTACAATTAGACATTTATGTCTCTTTTAAAAAATATACTAAAAGGCAAAGTTTAACACATAACTATAACTAGTACTTTTAGATTGTCAGGGGCATGAAATTTGACTGAGTTAGAAATGTCACTTGCATGTTTAAAACAGATCTTATGGAAGTAACTCAAATGACATCTCTCTCACTTGCTCAAACCATTTGCAGCCTTTATGTGACATACCATCTTAGATTTCATTCAATTGCCATAAATGGAAAGTTAACAAGAACAAGAGAAATGGAACTTACCTATTGTGCTAACTCTTGCTGAAGGACTAGCTAATGCTGCTGGGGCAGAGGCTTTGAGGGGGCCCGCCCCACTGTTTATTCTCAGAGCTGGCATGTGGGGAGAGGTGGGTGATGTGGGTGATTTGCCATCAGAGGTCTTGGGTTTAGCTGATAGGTTCAGTGGCTGGGCCACTTCATCCTGTAAGGATCATTAGAACATGAGCTGTGACGAGGAAAGGCTGATCAGAGACATCTAAAAAACACAGCTACACAGCCTGCCATTTCCCATCCGTGATCTGAACATTCATCCTCAGCAGTGCAGTGTTTGGTTAGTTGTTGACATAATGTCACTTTCAACTACAGATTACAGAGCCCTGGTTGTATAACAGAAAGCACACACACCCTCTACTATCCACAGAAAGCAGTCACGTGATATAGTCAGGAAGAACTGCTCTTACGAAGCTGATTCCGTTGTGATTCATTTATATACAGTTCATATAAGATTATGTTGCTGGTCAGCTTTTTCTGTTTTATTTTTGTTTTTAGATCTCTGGTGTAGAGGCAGTACCTAGACCATCCCTGTGTGCATGGTCAGAACAGAACTGCTCTCCCAACTGGATAAAAAAAATACTAATACAAATTTCTAAGGAAATAATTATTTCCCCCATTTTTCACAGAAATAATTTTAGATTTTTCTCTATAAATGAAAATAAACATGATTAACATTGTAATAATTATGTATTACCTAAACATCCAAACAAACATCACCACATTCATAACATAAAATCCAGAAGAATGCACAAAATATTCCTTGGCACAAACATCTATATGAGACCAGTTCGGTACAGTTAGTGACTTCAATTATTCTATGCTTGAAGAGTGTAGCTCAATTTTATGCCCTTCTCTATTAGCTCCCAGTTTATTAATTACATAACATTTCTGGATACAATTCTGCTGGATTTCTGTTGCATCATGAGAATCAGAAAAAGCAGCACGACATTGCTCGCTCATCACTACAATTTTATTCTTCTGTTACGCTCTAAAATTGGAACATTCTGACAATTGTTAATGTCAGATTCAGTACTACTGAAATTTTACTGTAGAATAAAGGTTTAGTTTCCTTTTAAATATTATTTCATAAATTGAGAGTATATGTGATATTTTTCCATAGCAGGAACTTTGCATTAAAGTGAAACTATCTTTAATTAAATAGGGTAAATAGATAGCAGGGAGGCATATGCTAATCTCTTCACCATATACATACATATAAATATACATATATGCTTATATATGAGCAAATTCTAGAACCATTTCTCACTAAATTCGTCATGTATACCTCTTAAAAAAATAAACTAAAAGGCAAAAGCTTCACACATAACTATAACGGGAAGTTTTAGATTTCCAGGGCAGTGGAATTTTTACCATATATGTATATACAATATATATACAAGCTATTAAAACAAATCACTTCATAAGGAAAATCACGACAGCACAAGACAAGAAGATATGTAGTACAAGCTTGTGTTTTGAAAGGGGCTCATGATAAGGTCATAGATTCTGTGCATTTAGGAAACCTGTGGACAAACTAGGCAAAAGTATTCTTATAACCTTTCTTAAGCTCTGATTTGCATTGCAAAGAAAAGCACATTTTGTTGTAGTTGTTGTTGTTTTTTAAACCAATGAGGTAATTCAAATTGGCCATCTGTTACCATGAGAGATATATAGTAAGTAAATAGCTATTATATGAAATTCTATCCATTAATAGACTCTTGGTAAGTAGTAAAATAAGATAGTTCTCTTACTGATAGGGTATATGACTTGGAGAAATTTATTTTTACACTTACAAAGCTAGAGAGGTCTCCTTAATGGAAAGCATTCAGTTGAGCTGTTCAGACAGAACCAACAGAATGCTTCCGTTGGCAGAAACCTTGAAGTAATGTATGTGTCCAATCCATGGATGTGTAGTTCTGAAAGAGCTGTTCATAGGCCAGCATGGCCTGTAGAACCTGAGAACTGGTTGCAGGGCAAACAGTTGCAGATGCTTGGATGTGGGGTCCAACAACCTGTGTTTGAATGAGTATTTTCCAGTAATTCTAATGTACTCTAAAGGTTGGCAGCTATTGACTTAAAAAAGAAGCAATTAAAAAAAAAAGTTGTACTGATTTTAAAAAGCTTCCTCAATGAAAGGGTGCGCAGTGCCTTTGAATGACTACATTCTTTGAAATTTGGTTGGAATACAGACTAATAGAATTAGAAACAGTTGTCTGCACAAAACCCCAGCACTACTAAGATCGGTCTGATGCAGGGGCTGGGTGAGGGGTTCCGGGGTAAGAATCTGTACCTTCTCCATCAGTTAAGCCTGCTGTCCTGACAGCCTGGCAGATTATTAATGCTACTTACTGTGTAGCTGCAAATGTCCCACATGTTCCTCTCCCTACTCCCTGGTGCACTGTGTCCACCCTCTGTGTGAAAGCTAGGGCTTCAGTGACATCCCTTAGGACAGGTTCAACAACTCTTGCATGATGCCTGGGAGAAAACTTTGGAAAGTTCAAGACAGTTACTGTCCTTGACTGCATAGTAAGATGGTGGGAGGTTAAGGCAGAATGGGAGGTTTGGGGCTCATCCACAGAAGAGTGTGAGCATGGACCAGGAGGAGGGGTGACAGTACTGATGGATTCGAGGGAACTGGGGGTCATACCATGGTGAAATGTCACATGTCTGAGCTTTAAACACTCAGAGCTATTGCAGGTGCATGCTGACGGGTGACTCAATTGTTTATGAAGGCTAAAAATGCACTGGAACTTTCAATATTTCCTTCAGGGCAGTGAACATGTCTGAAAGGCAAAAAGTGCAGGGCCCCAAGGACATACGACAGGTCGACAGCTCCAATTTGATAGAAATGTCATTCATATTTGCCCTTTCAGATTGTTCTCCACTGTGTGACAGACTATTGGTATATTTAACAGGAACTCATATGCATGATCCTTATGTTGGGAACTGCATAATAATTTGGTCCATTATATTATATCTCACAATTTGGTGCATTTTAGTAATTTTCTGCTGCTGAGATCACAAAGCAAGACCCACTATTCATGAAGAACAGGAAACTTACAGAACACTCCAATTTTCTATTGATTATAGTTTACTTGACTAAACAAAAATCCTACAGCACTTAACTGAAAGATGGGCTTGACCTATTTGTTTATGGTGGGCATTTTCAGAGTTACAGGTATGGTCATAAACATGGAAGGCACAAAATTTTCTACCTTGTGTTTCACTTGTAGTATCTTATTTAGAAAAAAAATTGAACAGCTTAGCATGGCCAACCTCTAGTCTTACCAGTAAAATATATATTATGATATAAACAAATAATTCACATGTAAAAGGCTCTAAGTAACTTCCAAGGTCAGGAAAACATTTCTACCCAATCCACCATCAAGCAAGGAGCAAAGCAATTTACTCAACCAATTGTTGAATGAGGTTGCCACAATGAAACTTTTACAAGCATTGTTACTTTGTAATTATTTCTTTTACACATAAAATGTTAGTCCCCAGGATTTTATTTACTTTTTGAATAGTTCCAAATGGTAAATGTTTTATGAACATCTAAACATAAACAGACATGTAAGCTGAAGTAAACACATTTCAACTCCTGGAAGACAGTTATTTACATTTGCAGATCTCATTATAGATACTCCAAATCACTTGTTTAATCTTCAATACCATGATGATTTTTGTTTGCTTGCCATCCTGATCCTCTTGCCTCTCCCTCTCAAGTGTTGGGATCAGAGATGTGTACCACCATGCCCTGTCCATCACCTTCAATATTATCAAGTAACCAATAATTTATTGCATGAAGCTCAGAGAGTTCTAGTAAAACCTAGTGAAAGCTTTGACATGTCAAGCTCTTTTAACTTACATGTTCACTTTTATCCCAAAGTTTAAGATTCAAACTTCATGTATACTCTGAAACACTGACCTCACTATATATTTATATCACATAATCACACAAAGGCTCTTGTAAATGCCAGGGAGTGAAGTCATACACACACCTGCTACTTCATACACTGGCAAAAAGTTATGCAGGCCAATTGACTCAATATAGTGACTTTTTGTGATTCTCTATTGTCTATGCTATATTACATAAAGTATTTCATAATGTTGATATGATATTTAGACTACTTGTTGAGAAAAATAATATTTCTTTTCTAGTAGCATTGATTGCCAACTTGACATAGTCTAGAAGTACCTGGAAAAGAAGTCTTGATTGAGTGATTTTCTTTATAAGATTGGCCCATGGGCACCTCTATGGGGGAGTCTCTCAACTGTTCATTGATACATAAGGACTTATGCCACTGGAGGTGGCACCATTCCCTAGGCAAGTGGTCCTGGGATGTATAAAAAAAACTATGAGCCTGCAAAGTAAGCTAGCAAGCAGCATTGTTCCACGGCCTCTTCTTTACGTTTGTGCTTGGGTTTGTTCCTTGATTTCCTTCAATGATGGACTGTAATCTGGAAGTGGAACCCAAGGAAACCCTTTCTTCTCCTAAGTTGATTTTGGTCAGTGTTTTTAATGACAGCCACCTAAACTTCCTACATGGTACAAGAAATTAAGATTCTAAATCTCCAGATGAAGTTGTAGGAATCTAATTCCTGATATAACTTTTAATAAGCTGTTGGTTCATCTTTGTTGCCTGAGAATATGAAACAAGTAAAATCAGACAAACATTCAGGACAGTGTGGTCCATTCAGCAGCAGCTACTACAACTCATCTGAGAGTTAAAATCTCATTTAACAACTGTGGTCTGAGCAGCACAAACATGGAGGCCTTGATTGATCTGCATCCTAGTTAGACAATCCCACAAGTAGATAAAGAAATGAACTGGATGAAGCAAAGACTGAAACCCAGATCTACAGCTGTAGATTCACTCCCGGAATCATCATCAGAAACCCTGGGACCATTTGATTCAAATACTGTAAGACAACTAAAATTAAAATGTATTTCGGATTATAGCTTCAGTTAGGTTTATTTTTGAGAACATGCTCTTTTACATAGTTGTATGCTGCCTTATTTTTGCTCTCTGTTGCTGAAATAAATAATGATTGAAACAACATGAGGAGGAGATGGTTTATTTCACCTTTCAGATCACAACCCATCACTGAGGGAACTTGGCAGGAACTCAAAGCAGGAGCCTGGAGGCAGGAACTGAAGCAGAGGCCACGGAGGAGCATTATTCACTGGTTTCCTCCCCATCGCTGGCTCAGTCTGTTTTCTTATACACACAGAGATTACCTGCCCAGGGGTGGCACCACCCACTTTAAAGTGGCTGGACCCTTCCACTTTAATCAATATTGAAGAAAATGCCCCCACAGACTTGCCTACAGGTCAATCTATGGAGGCATTGACTCAGCTGAGGTTCCCTCTTCCAGATGACCCCAGCTTGTGTCAAGTTGACGTCAACTAAACAGCACATATGATTTTCATACCTTGAAAACACCAAAGGACCAAGAAAATCAAATGTGATTTTATATTACCATTTTATCAAAGAAAGAGGAAGGCTTTCTTCCGAACCTGACATGGCTACTTCTTTTTATCTGCTCTTTAGGCTCCCATTTCTTTCCAAGGAATTTTAGAACTGCAAAACTGGGACAGTAGTACCCTAAGCTGCTTACTGACCTTTTCTTATCTCCTTCTTATCTTTTACCACACAAAACTATATCCATACCTACTGGAAGAAGCAAAATATCAACTGGTAATATACAAATTATGTAATTATATAACTTCAGAACTCAAGTTATTACTTGACTTTTCACTCATTGTCAGTAACAATTGCTGGTCTGGTATGGCCACGTCACGGTGGTCTCAAATTCCAACTTCCTTACATTTTTACCTATGTTAATTATTGGAAATCAAACATTGATTTGTCAGTTAATTTTTATATTGATTGAATGGAAACGGGTAAGATTATATAAACATAGTAATAATCCAACCTCAGGGCTGGAGACATGGCTCAGAGATTAAGAGCACGGGTTGCTCTTGGAGAGGACCTGGGTTCAATTCCCAGCATCCAAATGGCAGTTCATGACAGGTTGTAACTTTCAGTTTCAGGGGATTCAACACCCTCTTTTGACCTCAGTGGGCACTGCACATATGTAGTGCCCATACAAATACTTGTACATACAAAAAAAATAGGCCAACATCAATCCATAATTATTGAGCAGTATTCCATTTATCAATGGTTATTATACTCTGGACACTAGAAATTCATGAATCCTATCAACTCAACCACCTCATGAAGCACATAGAATGGAAGCCCCTTTTCAGGAATAAATGTTTGCATTCTGATTTTTGCATTAAGAAATGCATGCACAGCCCCAGAAATTTGGGGTAGGTATGCTTTCACCATGGTAGTGATGCCCTTAGACCCAGCTGCATGTCATACAAGTGCTGGATTCTTTAGCTCAGCTCCAATGTGCTGCTTTCTCACTTGGGTTCCATTTTCTGCCTTCCCACGGTCCTAGAGCTGGAGTCTAGGCTTACAGTCTGGGACTTTTGCATCAAGGAAGCAAGCAAGCACTGCTTTACATTTGAATTGATTGTTCTTAATTAAGTTATTCCAGCAATATTCATCACTGAATTTGTTGTTTGAAATGCCCTTGGTTTCTTCTCTAGTAATACTTCAGGTGGGTATTTTCTGACTTTGTTATGTAATGACTCAATGCTATGAATCTTACACAGACACAAACACACATGCACAAATCTATGCATATACCCATTTGAAAACATATAAAAGAATAAATATACCTTCCAGAATATAATTTATACCTTTTGGTTGTTGTTTTTTGTTTGTTTGTTTGTTTTTGTTTTTGTTTTTTTTGTTTTTTTTTTAGACAAGAGTTTCTCTGTATAACAGCTCTGGCTATTCTGGAACTCACTTCGTATACCAGGCTGGCCTCGAACTCACAGAGATCTGCCTGCCTCTACCTCCCAAGTACTGGGATTAAAGGCATGTGCCACCACTGCCTGGCTATCTTATACTGATTTTTAAGTTAAAAAAAAAAGTTTTGGAGGCCTTACAGCAAAGAAGTCCATTCTTCCTACACACAATCTCCTCTGATAGCTTCTGGAGTGGCCTGCAGTAGTGCTTGCCTTCTGGTGCATTGTGTCATCAGTCCCCTCCTACAGTGGACAGACTTTACCTAACACAGGGTGTTATAGAAACAGCAAGAGTATGGGTCTGGGAAGGTGGCTCAGTAGGCAAAGAGCTTGCTGTAAAAGCATGAGGAACTGAGTCTTGATCCTCAGCATCCACACTCATCCATAACCCCAGGGCTGGGGGTATGGAGGCAGGAGGATCTCTGGAGCTTGCTGGCCAGCTAGTCAAATCAAAACTATAAGCTCCAGATTCATTGAAAGAGATGCACTCAAAAACCAGAATAGAGAGTGATTGAAGTGGATATCCAGTGTCTATTTCTGGCCTCCACACTTGCACATGCACACACATACACTACAGACACACAGGAGAACACAGTCACACCCACAGTGTAGAGTATGATGTCAGATACTAGGTAATAAAGACCTTGTGGCTTCTATTTTCCTGTTGTGGTGAGCTGGGCTTGATTATCTTCAGATGCAGGACTAGTTTGGACTGCAATTCTTTGATTTGGGGGGCTGTCCTCTGTACTTTAGGATGTTTGCCACTGTCCTTGCTCTCCAACATTGTAACACCCCTGCCTGAATGTCAACAATCAAATACATCTCCCTGGGGGAGTCTATCACCCCTAATTAGGAACTGAAGCTCCCTAGGAAGCCAACTGACCTGGGATAAGGACACCCAGTGTCATTTGTAAGAAAACTCCCTCAGTTTTAGGTACACTTTGTAGACCAGGTAAGTGTCACTATTAGTTTCTATTTCTCTTTTTAATATTTAATCCTTTCCTTCTACACTTCACATTTGATCTTTGATACTTTGAATTTCTCTCAATATGACCTCTTCTCTTCTAAAATGTTCTAGAAACGCACTGCACAAAACATAATTTCAAAACATTTACTTCCAAAAATGTTAGAATTCCTTTATCCTACCATCACAGATGAAAGGTCCCTCACACAAAGTCTGCAAATTTTCCTGTGTGTGGAGAGAAGGAAAGAAATAGAAGTGTAGCCAACAATATCTGTTGAATAACTTATACCATGAGGCAGTAAAATACGGATGCTATTTCAGACTCAGCTTTGTCTCACAAGTGATGGCCCCTTTGGCCTCTGGTGGTCGTTACATCTGGGTGATGTGTATCATCTTCTAAAGTGGTTCCTGTATCAACCAAGGGGCTAAAGAAAAGAAACAGAGCAACAACAATGGATGAATAGTCCTATCAGCTTCTCCTATTAGCCTCTACATGCAAATCCCCAGAAGAGTTTACAAACTGCTTTAAAGGAATTAAGGGACTTGATCATCACCTATTGCAGAAACCTGTAATGTGTTCTTGGCATCCCATGACCATTCCTTAAAGTGATTACTAGAACGCTCTGCAACTGTTTCTTTACCATTGCACAAGGAGGCCCATGGAAAGAAACCAGGCATGGTCTGCAAAAGCTGCCAAGGAGGGACTGGATTCCCACACACATAAGCAGTCGCTGGAGTTCACAGAGCATCACTGGTTTACAAAACAAACACTAAACACAGCAGACACTGATCAGTTCTATCACCACCTCTGCACTGGGACATTAGCATCTGTCACTACGCCCAAATGTATGAAGCGATATCACTGCTAACTCTAGAAAAAGAATTAATACCACACAGACAGGAGTACAGTCTAAATATCATCAAATGAGTAGCAGACTGACCCACAGAACTCAGAGAGCTAGAAATGATCAGATGAAGGGATAGACTGTTTATCATTCAAAGAAACAACAATAATGAAAGCTCTGATTTAAATGTTGACGAACTGTCATCTTGAAACAAAGCAAAATATAATATCTAAAATGACCTCAGAAGTCTCAATTTCTTTTCAGAAATTATTAATAGTCTCTTATGGTTTAGGTAATTTTGCTAGAATTTAGGGGGCATTTAGGTATAAGCAAACTATCATTAGGTAGCAACCAGGGAGGGGAGGTAAGCATAATTATATACCAGCAATCTGATCAAACTCCAGTCAGTTCCATGAAAGGCCTTGTATTCAGGACTCACATATGCACATGTGTGGGTCTTCAGGGGCAACAATCCCCAGTGTCTAGCCAGCCACTCTAATGGCTGCTTAATGCTTAGTGGCAGTTATGACAGTTAGCTAATGTGGTGTAGTTTGGGAGACTTTCATAAGAATCAAATTATATAAGGCAGAGAACCCTGGGGAAGGATGGAACACATGCACACTCACGCACACACACATGCACGCACACACACACACACACACACACACACACAGGGGTGGAGAATGAAGAAGGCACAGGGAGGAGAAGGCCAGGGAATCTGGCCTGTTTGATTTGAATCACTGTTTTGATTTATAGTATTTAAATATAGGTATCAGACATCATTTGTTTTTCCAGAAAGCTTTTCTCTTTAAAGTCCTCCTTATGGGTAATCCAAGTATCCCTAACATTTAGAAGAATTATTTTTCCCCCTGAGGTTGTGTAACAGCACATCAACTTTCCTAATGCTCACAAATAGAGCAAACAGGAAAGGGGGAGGGGAGACAGTATTATCCATTAACTAGGGAAATAGTTGAGATCAACAATGAGCAACTCCTGATAAAGTCTTTGTTTCCTGTTTTACTGAGGTGTTGGAAGATGATTTATAACTAAGAATTGTGACATCTGCATGTCTATAATACACACTGAGCAAACGTCACTTTGGGGGCTACAGAACAGGAGCTTTACAAACTGCAAAATCTATCTCTCCAGTATGTCGGGGTCTTCAAGTGATCTCTGTGTCTCTGGAATCGCAGGCTTCAGAGCCTTGGTCCCTTCTCTTGTCCCCAGAAAGTAGATGGTTAGAGATCTCTGACTCAGTGCTCAGAGGCTTCAGCTAAGGATTATTATGCCGGGTTTTTATTCTTCATATGGGAATTAATCCTTTAAATGAGCCATCACTGTCTTTTACCACACGCAACACAGTGATGCATCATGGGAAAGGAGAAGTTTGTAGTCCAGACATTAAAAAATAGAACATTTTAAGACAGCATAAACTGCTAAGGAATTTTAATAGTTAAAGAAATATCATCATGAATAAAAAGTTCTTTTAAAAACAAAAATGCCTACATTTCATTGTTTTGAATTATTTATAAGGAATTCTTTATAGCTATGATGTCTAAAACTTAGATCCAAATCCAGTTGTTTATTGCATTTTTAGAACTTATTACAAAAAATTTCATTTTCCTCATGTGTGAATCCTCAGTTTGGGGTTCTGAAAATACAAGGGTACAGATATCAAATGCATGGTGGTTGGAACATTAAGCCCTACAAAATGTTCTTAGGGATTTGATATTAATTTTTATTAGAAATTCCTTTCCAAGGGGAACCAGGATTACATCCCTGGGTTCTGATACTTTGTGTCTGTGGGGCCCTGAGCTCGATCCTGGGCACCCACAAAACAACACAGAACAGAAACCAACAAGGAACACTAAATTGCTTTAAAATTGCTCTTTTTTCCCCGATACATTCATCAGAAGCAATTATTTTCCAACTATGACTAACAAAGTGTTTTTCTCTTCCCTTCCTTTTATAAGCAACATATTAGAAAGTAGATAAAAAACATAAATCTGTGCACCTTTTTTTTTCTACTGATTTCTCCCTTCTCCAAAGGAAATAAGGAGAATTTTCTAATTCAATTCTGTCACAGAGAAAGCTAGTTTCTGAGAAGTAAATCGGAAAAACACTGTTACGTAACTATTTGGAGGAGTATTTTGAGGTTATAAACCATATGTTTAATGAGTTTTATATGTAAAATACTCATAAACTTTGAAATTTATTTCAACGATTATATAGCTGTTTAGTTTAATTGCTAATTTGTAACTACTGTGCACTCTATTTCCTCAATGCCAAAATGCATCATCCTCCCAGCATTTCAAGTGAACCTTGTACTATTGTCCGGTCTCAGCCTCCACAGCCTTGGCCCTTTCCCCCTCCCTGCTATAATCAATATTAAAAGCTGCAAAGCCCCTTCCTGTGCTCTGACATATTTCTGTTGGAGCCTGTGATCAGCAGCCCACTTCCCTCTGAACTTCAAGCTCTGTAGTGGTCTACACCCAGGAAGCCAACCTTCCCAGGAGGAAAGATGTGCTAATCAATCTTTTGAAATCAGTCACAACAACAAAAACAATGCTATGTCCCGCGTGCAAGAGAACACAAGCTCAATGTGAGTCACGTGGCTATGGAAGCATGTAAGGTGGTCATTTATTTATTAAACTATGAAATATTCAAAGTGATTAAAATTCCAAACACATTCAACATATCTAAAGTGTATATAGAAATACTTAAACACTGTAAAAGTCCCAAATCCATTATTTTAATGGGTTTCCTTTTTAATATTTAGTTTATTTTGTATTTAGTTTATTATTATGTGTAGTTATCTCTCTCTCTCTCTCTCTCTCTCTCTCTGTGTGTGTGTGTGTGTGTGTGCATTCATACATGTTACTGGGGCAATGTCGGTACAGGGTACCAAATCCTATAGAACTGAAGTTGCAGAATGTTGTAGGGTACCCAATGTGGGTGCTGGGAACCAAGCTTGGGTCCTCTGCAAAGAACCCACTGAGCCATCTCTCCAGGCACAGGCTTATTATTATTGTTATTGTTATTATTATTGTTATTATTATTATTATTTTATTGTACCTAGTTTTGTTTCTACATAAAACATATCATTTTACTCTGATCCAGACCCTCTTGGGTCACTAGGAAAGGAGTGACATTTCAAGGCCTGGGAGGGATGGTTGGGATCTTTAAGCCCCTTACTGACTAAATCAAGAGTGGTATGGGCCCATTCCAGGCTGGGGTCCAACAGGGTCAGTTCAGGGCACAAATAGGCCATTTGATAGTGACTTAGGACTGATGAGTGCCGACCCTTCATCTAATTGACCACCTCAACAGAGTCATCAAGGCATCCTCCTCCTTCATGGCAGTGACAGGAGAAACCACTTGTTATTAAAGAATTCCAAGAAGTACCAGCTGTTTATGTGGAATGCCAGTTAAGGGTGGTTTTATGACATATTATGGAGACAAATATTTTCTCTCAAGATATTGAAGGTGAGAACTGAATACTGAGAATTGGTATGAGGTAAGTAAGACTTTCATTTTATTTGTAATGATCTTGGCTTTGTATGAATGTTCTCAGAGAATAACAATTCTCAAGTGTCTGTTCTACTTAAGCATGTCATGGGACATGAGACATGGCAAGACTGATTTATTAGCTATTCATTTAAGAAATAGTCAATTAAAATAATTAATGTGTAGCAAAACTCAGCTGTAATAATGCCTCATGTTCAATTTTTCACAGCCCATACCATTAGGAGAATAACATATTTCCCAGTCTGAATAGCATACAAGATTTTATATAGCAACTACAATGACATCATTAGAGAAGTGAGTGTGTGTGTGTGTGTGTGTGTGTGTGTGTGTGTGTGCATGGGCCTCCATATGTGTATGGGTGTGCTTACCACTCTTGCAGGTAAGTGTTGGGACCAGAGTTGGATACTAAAATGTATTCATTAATCATTCTCTCTCTTACTTTTGAGATGGGGTCACTCACTGGACCTGGAGGTCATCAATTCCAGGATGCTGTCTGTCTGGCAAACCCCAGTGTCCTTCCAGTGCTGGGGATACACAGACATGGAAAGGATCTGAACTCTGGTCCTCACACTGGTACCCACAGCAGACTTTCACCCACTGAGTGATCTTCTGGCCTCAGAAAAGTCTTTCCTGCTTTCATTCTACTTAGACTGAATCAAGGAAAAAATAGTGAGTGGTTATGAATTCTTAGAACTTCATGTTATTTTAAACAATGTTCTTATCTACTAGATTATCATATAAAATAAATCTGTCCCCTTGGTTCCTACAGAATAAGATGTAATATTTATACATCAACCTTCTCTTGCAGAATTATATATAATATGGAATATTATATAGCGTATTTTATGTGCATATATATTATGAAGTTGTTTCTATATAAAATTTTATATTTAATATGTAACAATGTACAATGTTATACACAATACATTATATTCATTGTGGTAGATTACATAATGCTATATATATCTTTGCATAAATATCACAGACATGTGTATCTTTAAAGGGATGGCATTTTTTGTTGTTGTTTGCCATATAGGAGCAAAGAGTATCAAAAAGATTAACAAACAGGAAAACAAACTAATAAAATTTTATCTCCTAAAACTTATCCTGCACTTTAAACAGTGTAACCAAACTTGTAAATCCCATAATAAGCCCATTTACCTGGTTATTCTTCACAGGGGTATGCACTCATTTAAATATGTTTTCATAGTAAATCAATAGAGCTAATGTGTAAAATAGGCATCTAGTGAATTAACCTGTATCTGATCAAAATCCTGCTTGGGTTATTCTTTCTGGCCTCATGTGCCCAGGCTATCCTTAAACTTACAATGTAGCCAAGGACGATCCTGAATTTTCAGTTTTCCTGCCTCTATCTCCAGAGCGCTGGGATAACAGGCATGTGCACCACGTGCTTTTCATCAGGTGTTGGGGATCAAACCCAGGGCTCGCCGCATGCCATGCAAACAGTCTATGTACTGAGCAGCAACACCAAGTCCCTCCATCAGGTTTGAATGGTATGATTTTCCTAACCTCAAGACATTCCCCAAGGCCAGTTTCATAATCAGAATCAAGGGCAAAGGTGCCAAAGTGTGAATGCTCCCTGAATATCACTGGAAGGGCTAGTAAAAAGGCATACTTCATGACATAAGTCTCTTTGCACTGACCACAGCCATCACAATTCCTAAATCCAGAGTATCAAACCTAGACTAGAAAGATAAATTCTGACAAATCCTGCCTCTTGATTCCATAATCTTTCTAGGTATAGAGCTTTTCTCCAGAGTTCAAGAATATCAATTTATTTTTTTTTCCTGGGCAAAATCACATTTTGCAGACACTATCTCAAAATGCTCCTGCAATGATCCGAGCCACTGGGCTCTCATCATTCACTACTTTTTCAGAAAGAGGCAGCCAATGAGGGCAGGCAAGTATTGTATTTAATGGGACTATAAAATGCCTACCCTCAAGGGGCTTAGAATCACATGATGGTAACCAGGATGGTGACTTTTTTTTTTTCAAGAGCTGAGCTGCTATTGAAAACATCAGTCTACCTGCTGTGAGATCACACACGATGTGGTTAATTCAGTTTTTATGGAAGTGGTAGATATTCCACAGGTGTCGGCAGACACTGGAAGGAAGGAGACGGAACAGCTCTACAGAGGAGGAATGGGGAAGTGAGTAAAACAAAGGACATGATGCACGAGAGAGCAACATGCTTGGAACACTGGGAGAAAGACTTGTGATGAGGCAAGGAACCAAGGAGGGGGCTGGTTCCCAGAATGCCATGGGAAGGCACAAAAGCACTTCCTTTTGATATTCTATCTTTGTGTTTTTATTCTGAAATTCAGTCACAGAATTTCAGAGCGAGATTACTGTCAATCATGTTTCATTCTTCACAATCTAGAGAAAAGGCAGCACCTTCTCTGCACGCTGCTGTGTGGTCTCTACGATCACTCACAATGTTGAATCTTCTATAAGTCACTTCTCTATCATCCTGTTTTCAGCAGCTTTCTTCTTTACGTCCATGTTGTTATGGAACAGCGCTCAGCCCACAGTTTTTTAATTGTGGGTTTTCTTGTGTGCTTCCCCATTATCTTGTACAAAGGTTTGGTTCTGACTCTTTCTTTTTATTCTCTTTGGTATCCAGCGTACCATAGTACATCTCCTGAAGCAGTGCTAGAGGGCACAGCTATGAAAACCACTTCATCACACTGTTTTCAAAAATTAGATAAGCCAGGGAAGAAACATGTTGCTTCTTCCAGGCAAACTCCAAAGTTTCCTGCTTGGAACAGATTGACAGTGTTTATTTCAAGCGAGGCATCCCCATCCATCCTTTTCCACTAGAGCAGAGGTTCTCAACCTTCCTAACGCTGTGACACTTTAATACAGTCCCGCATGTGGTGGTGACCCCAACCATAAAATCATTTCATTGCTACTTCATAACTGTAATTTTGCTCCTGTTATGAATCATGATATAAATATCTGATATGCAGGATATCTGCTATGTGACCCCTGTGAGAGGGTTGTTTGACCCCAGGGGGCTTGTGACCCATAGGTTGAGAAGCATTGCTCTAGAAGCCATCTCATTTTAAACAAGCCCTGTGTTATATACCGCATGCCTTAAATAGACCTTTGGTTTTGAATTAATACTAAGCGACATTTTGAAAGCATGTTTTTATAACATACTTTAATATTTCCCTTTGTCCAATCAAATTCTTAATGGCCTCAAAATCAAGAAAATAATATGGCAAAGCAAAGGCCTGAAAGTTCACATTTGAATAGCTAAAAGCCACATTATTGATTTAGAAAGAATCCCTGTATTGACACTTTCTCTTATATAAGGCTGTACTAATAAATACAACTTTTCAAAGATTGCTATGGCAAAACCTCAAATCACACACAGTGGGAACTAATGGTTTGCTTATTGTTACTACTAGATTGTTTTAGCATATTACTCCAGTAAATGTTTACTAAGAGCATATTAAGGCCCAGCCACTTAAAATTAAATTGATAAAGTAAATGCTGCTGTCTGCTTCATCTTATGGGTTAGGTCTCTGTTTACATGTCTGCTTATTTTTATTTTTATGCTTTATTTTAATTTTATGTGTATCAGTGTTTTGCCTGGAAGAATATCTGTGTATCATGTGTGTGCCTGGTGCCTGTAGAGGTCAGAAGAAGGTATCAGATCCTCTGGGCAGAGTTACAGATGGTTGTGAGCTGCCATGTGGGCGCTGGGAATTGAACCCATGTCTAGTGGAACAACAGCTAGTGCTCTTAATCACTGAGCCATCTCTCCAGCCTTCATTTAGGTCTCTCTTTATTGATGTGATTCCAAGTGCTTAAATTATTCTCCTGGATGTAGCAGATCAGAATTTTAGTTTGGTGCAAATCTGTGAATTCTAATTGAAAACGACACGATTACTCGGCTGTTTTCCCAAAGTTGGATTGGAACCATTATTTTTTAGATAAGCAGTAGCTCATTCTATATGAAAATTGTCATGAAAACATTCCATCATTTGACCCAAAATTCTTGTCTTGCCCTGTATACACACAGGGCTGACCTCAGTACTTGCCTCCTGCTGACTTAAAATGAAACTTTGATCGTCCAAAGACTTGCATAGTGAAGTACAGAAAACACAAATCTGTGCCTATTTATGGGCATGCCTGTCACCATCACAATGCTTTTTAAAACACACTTCACAACAGCATTTCTACTCATGTTATTTTAAGTGCTACTGGAAATAAAATACAAGAGAAACTTCTTTTTTTGCAACATTTCATCCATTCTATTTCTGCCCCAAATTTCTTTTTCCCCCTGATTTATGAAATATCCACAAAAGTCATCAAAATGTTACAACACCAAAACTCAAATTATAAAATAGACTAGGAAAAAAAAAATCAGGTCCCTTGGTTCTTGAGAGGCGAATTAAATGCAGGTCTCCAATGGTATCTGAGTACAGGAAATACATTTCATGATATATTGCATCAGAACTGCAGCCCAAAAAAATTTGTGATTTTTATGAGAACATGAAATTATCAAATATATTTGCAAATAGCAAATAATTTGAAGGAAAATAAGTTTGTATCTAGTTAAGTATTCACAATTCTTCTTGTTATTTTGATAGTATATAACTTGAAATTTTAACTTTTACATTGTCTGGATATAGACAAAAACATCTCATCTTCATCTCCAGGAAAATACAAGGTATGAATATATCCTCAGCTGCTGAGCGCATAGCTGGGAGAGTAACTGCTTAGGATGAGGAATATTGCATTTTTATGTCCTATGGCTCTCAAGGGAGGTGGCATAATTCCAATAAGGTCCAATTAAATTACATACAAGAAAGGCACATTCTTCCCTGTCAACCTCAAGTATATGATGCAGGGTTAGCAAAACCCCCAGCTACCTAGATATCTAGAAACAGCCCCTTTGCATAGGCATGTTTCTTTCGGAACTAAAGACCCAGTTCTCAGAAGTTTCAGTGCTAGGAGTCACAGAGAG
This sequence comes from Peromyscus nudipes, assembly GCA_902168325.1. Lineage (NCBI taxonomy): Eukaryota > Metazoa > Chordata > Mammalia > Rodentia > Cricetidae > Peromyscus > Peromyscus nudipes. Next base: position 23,588 of record CABHPH010140553.1, read on the forward strand.
CAAACTTCTTGAATAATCGGTACAGGACTAAAATTTCAGTGAGCAAAATTTTACCTCTGGATAAACAAAATATCAAATATATATTCAATTAAAGGAAGAATTTAAGCATTACTTTCTATTTCTAAACCTACATGCACCTACATTGCATGGTATTGTGTGTCCAGGTCTCAGAATTCAGACACCCTCAGGGGTGGGTGTCACCCTTTCAAACTCCCCAGACCATGCTGAGGAGACTCTGCACTCACAGTTAGTGTGATGTCACTGTTCAGTGCAGATCTGGTAGGGACATTTTTTTTTTCTCCACATTTGATGCTACTCAAGCCATAAATTTTCTGATCTGTACACACACACACACACACACACACACACACACACACACACACCACAGTAGGAATAACTGTGTCCTTCCATTCAGATTAGCAATACTGAAAAATGGCACCTAGTGATCCAGAACGTCATTGTCAGGGTTTTCAGGCTCTAGATTAAGCTAGTCTCTATTTCTGTGGTGAGGCCCTGTACCAAAACTTGGGGCCTGGGTTCTGGAGGGTTTTTGTGAGTTTGAGGCAAGCCATGTCTGCAGAGTGTTCCAGGTCAGGCAGGGATACACAGTGAGACTCTGTCTCAAAAAGTCAAAAGGACTATGTCTCCTTAAATGAACTTTGTACAATTAATATCACATCCATATTGTAGGTTCAGGAGTGGATATGAAAACAGGGATATCTGAAAAGGATTCACACTATGGACACAATATGATAAAGCAGACATTGCTATATCTTCATATATAAAATATTAGTGATATAAAATAAATACTGAGAATATCTGAAAGTATGGATTAAATAAATTATATTAATTTCTGACCACAAAAGTTACTCTTCTCATGGATACTTTATACAAACTTTACAGAATTTTTTTGTTAAGTATGTGTGTGATTTAAGATTCATTTACTTTTATTTCATGTGTGTGTGTGAGTGTCTCCATGTATGTCTGTGTGCATATGCATGCAGTACTCAAAGACGGCAGGAGCCCCTGGAACTGCAGGTACACATGGTGATGAACTAACATGTGGGTGCTGGGAATCAAATCTGGGACCTCTGCTAGAGCAGTCAATAGCCCAATGTGTGTGTATGTGCATGTGCATGTGTGCATGTGCATGTGTGTGTATATGTGTGTGTACATGTGTGTGTGTGTGTGTGCATGTGTGTAAGTGGGTGGCACTGCATAGAAAATGGCTTCATAAGATACTTATAACTGAGGAAAAGGAGAAGGGAGGTAAGGCCCAGACTCAGTACTAACAGAGAAGATTTTGAAAGAAAAATTCTCTCCTATAATAGTACAGTCAGTTTAGGAGATTTCAAGCTCATCATAATGATAAAAATGAGCTATTCATAAGTGAAAATCATCTCTGGTCCAGTAATTTAAGGGAGAAGCATAGTTTTCACAAACTTTTATTTTTTAAGTTTTCATTTTATTTTTAATTATGTGCCTCTGATGTGTGTGTGGGTATGTGCATGTGTATGCATGTGCCACAGAGACCAAAAGAGGGTCTTAGATCTCCAGGACCTGGAGTTACAGGTGGTTGTAAGACACAAATGTGGGTCCTGGGAACCAACTTCAGATCCTCTGTAAGAACAGTGCGTACTCTTAATTGATAAGCCATATCTTCAGCCTCTCAGTGATTTTTAAAAGGATAGCTAAAAGTCTGTTTACTTCATGGGTATTGTTGAAATCATACTAAGGTTATAAAGTTTTAGATAAATGAAAATCATATACATATATATGTATATATCAACATATTATATACATGATTTGCCATTTATCCAAATGCCATATATATGTCATCATCCATATATTTACACACATATATATACATACAGATGTATATATGCTGATATGTGCTTCTATATATGTATCTGAAATAAGATTGCTCAGAAAGTAGATTTTGATTTTGCCTGTGAATTCAAGTCCTCTGTAAGAACACTGCATGCTCCTGACTGTTGAGCCATCACCAACAAAAGTGTTCCTAGACTCTAGTAAGTACTAATTTACAGTTTTCCATTCCTGGAAGTTGAATTCAGGGTCTGGCCTTGCATGTACTAGTTAAGCACCCAACCAGTGAGCTACATCCCCAGCCCTTGTTGTTCAGACTGGGTCTCACCCTGTACCTGAGCTGGCCTTGAACTTGTTTCCCTGCTTCAACTAGGTGCTAGTACTACCAGAACTTCGCCATGGCACCTAGCACCTGAGCAGCAAAAAATTTGTTTTTGCTTGTTTGCTTGTTTATGTTGACTTTGTAGAAATCAATACTATATTCATGCTAGTATCAAACTAGTACTACTAAAGAATACCACATAATTTGCCTCATAGAGGTGGCTATAATACCACCAATTTCACTTTTAATTGAAAATATTAGCAATGAAATCAGTCTTGGTAATGTATGTCAACCCTAAAAAATAAAACAGGAACTCCTCCAGGCTAAATAAAAACCTGTTCCCATTTGTGAGTGGCATGTGATGACCTCTCTGTACCTCTTGTCACCTTGGCACTGTGGGCCTGCGCTGCGGAGGTCAGCTATACTGCCTATCTTCAGCTCCTAGGACTCTAATGGACAATGATGTGTCAATCAATACATATTTGTCAAATCAAATTGCCTTGCCCCTCCAGTGGCCATGGATGTCAGTAGTGTTCACATTCCAGAATCTTCCTAAGGATGTCATGTAGAGATAATTTAAATCCTAATTCATTGGCCGGGGAGCTTAAAATAAAAAGTAATTTTGCCATGGGCACAAAGTTTTCTATGACTACCCCAAGAAAAACAAACAATGTCTACACAATTATGGCAGTTTCTTGAGGACTGTGACAAATAGGAAGTGTGCCACCTCTCTTCAAAGGCTCAGGGAACATCACGAAGAGGAGGCAGAAGGATGGTAAGAACCAGAGGACTGAGACATTGGCTGTGATACAGTGACTTCTAGACATGACAGGGAAGCTGCACCCACCCACAAAACTTCAACAATATGGCTGCCTGAACAAGACCTGCACTGTGACACCAGTTAAAATACCACTGTGGAAGGGGAAAGTCTCCCAAGACCCCACCCCCAGGTGAAGAACTACAGGCAACTGTTGAGAGAGGGAGAGTCAGTTTTGTCCAGAGACAAGCCCCTGATAGGTCATCTAATCCCGTGTCAGCCCTAGACACACGTACATATGAGCAACATTAAATGGCCTCAGTAAGTTCTACACATACGTGTACATGTGTATATACATGTATGCATGTATGCCCTTGAGAGGGGAACATCACTGTCAATTCAAGAGCTTCCTGGTCCACATGGTGAGTTCAGGTCAGCCAGAACTACGTGACAGGAGCCTGTCTCAAAAAAGCAAAGGCAAGCCCTTTTCCTAAGAAAATGCCCTAACCTTTGGTTGATCTCTCTCATCTCCCAGCCTCATTCTGAGTCACTCTCCTTCCTGCTCCTGGCGTAGCAGCTATTCTTTCCTCAGACCTTTCCTCGCATTCAGACTCGTCCACACAGAGGGGCCTGGCTGGTCCTCACTGCCAAGTTCTTTCTTCTCATAATTCCAGTCTGATAGGTGACTCCCTCTGCAAGCTCCTGAAGAGGTCTCCTCCTCCGTCCCCAGCCACTCTGTCTGACCATGTCTTATTTCTTTGATACAGTAAGAGGCTACTGACTTGCTCAGTGGCTTATCTTCTGTTTTTCCCCACCAAACTGCGGTGTCTTAAGAGAACAAATTGGTGGCTGTGGTACTATTTCGTGGTGCCAAATGTGGTTGATCACAGGCTCTACCGACACATGAAGAACGGATGGATGGGCAGCTGATACAAACATGGGGAGCTACAGACACTGAAGACTGGGGGACACTTGAAAGAACAGAGGTGAGGAACACAACCAACTCCACATGGTCTTGTCAGGGCTCCTGACTGAGTTGTCAGGATAACAAGATGGTTTGTTTGCGTACGGTGAGTGAATAGTTTTCCTTTTCGCTTGATCCAGTCTGGGCTGGATTTCCATGTCACTTGCGAATGGCCATGCTGTCTCTTATTCGGCAGAGAAGATAAAATCCCCAAAAGCTGGCTAGGCTCTACTGAAGAAAGAACCTTGGGGTGATGGAAGTTATTCTGGATTAGGTAATTCTGCTTTATGGGGTAGCGGTTCCCTGTTATTCCAGGAGTCCAGGCGGAGGTGAAAAGGCCTTGTGCCGGGGCTAGTGTGTATTGGACTAGACACTTTCTCTCCCTCCTTTACACTTCCTAAGTAAATTGTTCCATTTCCTAACAAAGCTTTCTGGATATCTCAGTTTTGCAATTGTCTACCTTGTACTTAGGGAGTTCTATTGCTATGCCTTTGACTCCCACATCTACCTCTATTTAATGATCATTTAATTTATTTTCGTTCTGTTATGTAACATTTGAAAGCATTAACAGTAATCTTTGTTCTTTCAAGAGGAAAGTTCAGATAGAAATCTAACAAATGCATATTAGATGTACACTCTTTTTCAGTAACTTAGACAACATTATTTGGCTGCCAACTTAGAACTAAATTTCTGCTTAGGTGCATGTCTGTGAGGAAGGCCACTGAAGTGTTCCTGTTTTATGAAAAGGGGTGTCTAAGCAGCATGTACACAGATAAAGAGATCAACTCAAGTTTCAGATTTTCTTTCTCTATTCCAACAGTGTCTGCCTGTGACGTCTGAACAGGATGCAAAGGGGTCAATCGGGAAGCCTCTAACGAGGGCCTGATCAACCATGGAGGATGGGGAACCATTTCCACTGTCTTGAAGTATCTTTTCAGAAGTGGAAACCATATGTGAATCCCCCACAGGAAGAAGGACAGATGAGCGTGTTTGCACACTGTCTCCACCAGGGGAAGACTGGTCATCTCAGCAGTGCTGTTCTGCCAGCCGATTCCTCTATACCCCTCCATTTGTCCTTCCCTAAATGATTTAGATAGTCTCAACCCACCTTTCTTCCATGCCATTGCTTTAAACAAGCTGCTTTTCTGTCAGAGACTGTCCTCTGGATGGAGCCAGATTGACAGGACTTCTGTCATTGAAAAAATATTGCCGAGTGGACCTTTCTAGATTGACACATACACAACAGTCTTTCTTTCCTGTGGTTTGTGTTATTAAAGTGATTTGACATGCCACACCATGCTGTGTACAAGACTCGAAATATTCTAAACTCAGAATACCAACAGAGCCCAGACTAGAGGGATGTTCAGGGCATTCCCTCAATCCCTCCTGGCTATCTTCCCTTTATATTTAACGTGGAGATTGTAACTAGTCTGTCTTCCCTTTATAATTTGTGTTGTTTTCCCACCACAAACATGGCTACTAGCCCTTTTCCAAGTCCTGAGAATATATGGCCTGGTGATCTGTTTGGACATTTATGGCCCTGAAGCTGAGAAAGCCTATGGCTAGGCACTGAACTGCAGGAAGATTCCCTGTGACTGAACACAGATGAAAAGGGAGGGGCAGGGTGCATCCCAGGGGTTCAATGCTAACATTTCATTTAACATGTTCCAGTTGAGTAACAGGAGACCAGAAAAAGAAAACTACTTTATTTAAAATCAGAGGGTGATAATGTTTTATGTACCTTAAATCTGTCCCACCTAGGAAGTGCTAATGATAAGGGCCATGTTGACAGCTCAGGTCTATGGAGTGACTCTTAGTTGAATGCACCATGCAAGGGTGATGCATCTGCAACACATTCCAAAGACTGAATGGATAATTGAGTCACATAGATTGAATACAGAGTAAAGGTAAGATGTCCACCAGCTATTCCACAGAATACAATGTATCTCTCCAGAGCAAGGTCCCAGTGGGACTCTGGTATTGAATTGTCTTTCTGAGAGTGGATGAAACATTTGGCTGTTTCCAATGCTGTATTAATCAGTTGAGGCTAAAATACTACTCTGCTCTGAAGTTGGAGGAGAGATTGGACATGGAAAAGTACCAGGCCCAACAATTGGAAGGTGATTCCATGGCATTGTTTGACACTGATACACGGTGATTAACCACAGCCCCTCATCTCTTAAGACTATTTCAGCAAGTCCATGTCTTCCTGATACTGCAGCCCAGGGCCAATGCTGGCCCCAGATAGTGAGTTTTGATGCTCTGAGATATTGATCGACCTGGAAATCCAGGAATCTAAGCAGAACAGCATATGCTCAGAAATCCTTTGAGGTCCTCTACATACCCAGAGTAATACTTGCAGAACTTTTATTATTCAAACATTTCCATGGCTATAAATGAGGCAGGAAAGCCAGTAAAGGCCACAGTAATTACACTGGGCAGTGTGCTTTGAATGTGTCACCATGGAAAGACTCCCGTGGTGGCCTTAACTCTTCCGGGTCCACCTCAGACTCAGGAGATCTCTCGAGGCTGTGTGCTGTATGTTTAAAGGATGCTTCTGTCATCTCAGGAAAAATAATAAACTTTAAGCCTGGCAGTGGTGGCGCACACCTTTAATCCCAGCACTCGGGAGGCAGAGGCAGGCGTATCTCTGTGAGTTCAAGGCCAGCCTGGGCTACAAAGCAAGTTCCAGGAAAGGCGCAAAGCTACACAGAGAAACCCTGTCTCGAAAAACCAAAAATAAAAATAATAATAATAATAATAATAATAATAATAAAAAACTTTAATAAAAACAGGCTGGGCTCGACAGTACATGCTCGTGATCCCCACACACGCATGGCAGGTGCTGGTAGGAGGAACAGGGAGTTCAAGGCTAGTCTGGGCTACAAAGCAAGTTTGAATCCAACCTGTAGTACTTGGGACCCTGTTTCAAAAACCAAAAACCACAAAAAGCTAAACAAGCAAGCAAGCAAACAAACAAAAACCTAGCACGCGCGTGCACGCGCGCGCGCGCGCGCGCGCACGCACACACACACACACACACACAAACAAAAAGCAAGTAAATAAAACAACAGCATTCAACAATGCTCAACATGACAGCATATGGTACTGCTGGTCAGACATGATTAGGACCGGATACTGTCAGTTCACATTTGTATTTTCCTTTTTCTCCCACTTGGCATTATAAACACCTGTCTCCAGTCACTAAAAATGCCATCATTTTCAAATGTATCATAACTAGTCTTCCATCAAGACGTCACCCTCTCAGCTGAGCACTAAATCATCTTGGGAATATGCATACCAGGCTTAGGAGTGTTAAACTATCAACTCATCCCTGCAGATCACTATAGGGGGAGAGCATACTTAATAGCTTCAAAGTGTGTGATGGGCACCATTAAAAAAAATGGCGTCTGATAGAAGTCCCGGGTAGCATGGATAAGACCCACATAAGCACACAGCAACTAAGTCAGAAAAGATGACTTCATTTCTGTGAGAGTGGATCGGATACCCACAAAGCTCTAAGTCTTGCTCTGGCACCTGAAGCAATATTTACAAGGCTATTGCAGCAGAGAGGATCTGATTGATCTGGTCAGCTGGCAGGGGACATTTCTGGCTTTGCCAGACATGCATTTCTTTCTCTTGTCATAACTCCCAGGTGCTACTGCTGAGCAAAAGGGGACATCGCTGCCAGAAGGATTTGAAAAGGACAAAAAAATAAAATGATTTGGACAATCTGTGTGTTCCTGCCATTGACGAACGCTTGACTGTGGAGAGTGGGCAGTGGGGCTTGAGGAGGGTCATGGTGAGGTAAAAAGAAAAGCACCCAGGAACTCTCTGTTGTCACCAGCTTCTAAAGCTATTTGGTTTGGGTGGCTGCTGGAGATATACATGTTTCCATCAAATACAGAGAGACAGTCAATAATAGCATGTACTGTGGTGATATTGTGTCCCCAATATATCGGGCATCCTAATAAACTTATCTGGGGTCAGAGGACAGAACAGTCACTAGATAGACATAGAGGCCAGAAAATGGTCTGGCACACACACCTTTTAATCCTAGCATTCCAGAGTCAGAGATCCCTCTGGATCTCTGTGAGTTCAAAGCCACACTGGAAACAGCCAGGCATGGTGACACACGCCTTCAATCCCAGGAAGTGATGGCAGGAAGCAGAAAGGTATATAAGGCATGAGGACCAGGAACTAGAAGTCTGTTAAGCTTTTGGCTTTTGAGCAGCCATTCAGCTGAGATCCATTTGGATGAGGACACAGAAGCTTCCAGTTTGAGGAAACAGGATCAGCTGAGAAGTTGGCAAGGTGACGTTGGCTGTGGCCTGTTCTGCTTCTCTGATCTTTCAGTGTTCACCCCAATACCTGGCTCTGAGTTTGTTTTTATTAATAAGACCTTGTAAGATTTGTGTTACAATGTACAAGTTGCTCCTCCTCAGATTTCCCCAAGAGGTGACTACTTTTGCAATGAAGAAAAAAATCTGAAGTTTAGACAGTTAGTCCAACTAATAGAGAGAAGGGTTCTTTCGTGGAGAGGCTGGCTGGGATCTCAAAAGATCCCGCTGGTTATACAGAAAGTGATTTAAATAAGCAACATGTGGTACTAACAAGTGAAATGCTGAACACATCCTATACCAGTCTGTTTTGTGGCAAAGTCTAGACTGTAAACAAATTTAAACATTAGTTAAGGCATGCAAGCTTATTTGAAGCAAGATTCAAATTCCAATATCATGCAACAGTATGCTAAATAGTCCTCATACTAGAAGGCAGGATCTCCTGTACAAAAGTTGGAGATTTCATAGTTTTATGCTGTGTTATTTGCCAACATTTAGCCATAAAGTTGCATATAAGCTGAGAGAATGTTTGTGAAGAGGTAAATATCTATATCTATATCTATATCTATCTATCTAGATAGATAGATAGATATATCTATATATATATATAAAATATAGAGCTGCAGGAAAGAATTCAAAACCTAGGTAAAAGATAAGAGTCCAAGTTTTTAAAAAGATCTGAAGTGCTGTGGACATGTTGAAACTTGCTATGGTTTTAATTCTCCATTATATTGTCTTTGGTAGATGAGTCACTGAATACACACACACACACACACACACACACACACACATGCACTCACGCACACACACACACACACACACACACACGTGCGCACACACACAGGGCATGTTACTAATTAAGCCAAGACTTTACAACATTAACCAGCAATACCACTTCAGGCACTGATGAGGACAGCCCCTAAGCAATGACATTAAGAAGAGGAAAGCCAACGCTCTCCAATGCAGACTTTGACTAGGCCAGACTTCATCTAGAATTTTCTCTATTACAAAATGCAATTCCTGCATTCAGTGTGCAGACATGTACTGTGAGTCCTCTAAAGCTTTCTTTATCATTTAATATTATAAATAATTACATTCCCAGGCAGCAGTTCAAAGCTCAGTACAGCACTTGTACAACACCCCAGGCAGGTCAGGTGACCTTTCTCCAATCCTGCTCTCTCTGGTGCTGAGGACAGACAAAGTGATATGTCTGTCATACGCCATTACCATTAGAACAGAATCTTGTTCTTTTATTACAGCTGAACTCCGCCAGATCTCTCAGCAGGAATGCTAAGTGAAATCAATGTCTTGGATTTCCAGGCTGAGCTCGGAGGTCGCAGCCACTCTATCATTTCTCAGCACTATCCTTTCTCTGGAGCGCACGCACTCCCTGAGCCTCCAACTGGCACACAGCAGATTGAAAACAGCATGCATCAGAGGACTCACGCTGCACAATTTTACAGTCTTTTGGAGCCCCTCCATTTGATCCCCCCTTCCATGTTTTTTTTTCTTTTTGCAAATTGCAAATAAGTTTTGCTTGTGTCCTCTGGAGTTGGGAGTCAGAGGCAGTGGCACATCCCAGAGGAGGGTGGCTGGTGTAACTCAGAACACACCCTTCACTTTCCACAGCTGTCAGTGGGAGCCCTCTCCATCTGTCCTCCCTTTGACATGCAACTCCACTGCTCCAAAGAGTCAATGTACATGTAATGTAAGCCATCAGTTCCATTTATGCCAAGTAGGTATGCACACAAAACCCTTACATTATTGTGTGATAGCAAGACAGGCGTAGAGACTGGCAACCACAGAAAACAAAAACACACAGAAAATATCCCCGAAGGTACTGATAGCTGATTGTCTTAAAACATAAATATGTTAATAAATGAATGGTCATGAATAAATTAAGTCTGTGAAGTCACAATATTCATCATGCTATGTATAAACGTCATTTCTAAGCTGGAACAGAGTAAATGGGTTCTGTTTACTGATTACTAGTTGCAGTTCTGGAAACTATATTCAAATGAAGTGACTTAGTACCATGGCTCTTCTGAACTTACTGTCTTTTTCTGGTGAACTAAATCAACGCAGGCACATTTTGGAATTCTTTCTGACTACAAAGGCAGCGGCAGGCCCGTGATAGAGGACACTGGGCAAGGAACACACATGTTTATTAAATTGTTGCTATTGGAAAAGAAGAATGTTGTGCTTGGTTACATCTTTATACGTGTGCTATAAGTGTGGGTGGGAAGGAAGAGGAGCACCCGTGAAGCTTTATGTGATAGAAAACTCATGAAGGCCAACTTTTAAAAAGACAAACTGTAGAGTATATGTTTATATTCTGTGGATCGTGGTAATTGAAACACAATCTACTTTTTCTCTCTTGTGAAACAAGAGAGGCACACCGACTGTGAGGTGGGGAAGGATTTTAAGACTGCCGAAACAATCGTTCTCTTCTGTGCTGAATCCATAGGGTTTCACGAGTACACAAACCCACTTGGCTCACTGAGCCCTTTCCCAACCACAACAAAGAAGACTTCAGTGGCTTTGGCATTTGCCATTGTTACCTTCGAAAGGACATTGTACCAGTCACCAGCCAGCCTGCTAATGGATAGACACATGGATGAATGACTGGGGACTGAGCAGAGGCAAAGACAGAAGAGGCTGTCTGCCATTAAACACTTCCTTGTTATTTGTTTAAGTGAAACAGTTGAGACGATATTAAGGATAAGAATTTCACCCAGAACTAAGGGGGAATTCCACTAGTCATATAAAACAGAATCACACAGTCTTCAATCCTGAGAGGGAATCCTCTAATGTTAAGCACTGTTACAGATCATAATGTGAAGGGCAAGGAACACGTCAAGAGGGAGAAGCAGAGTCACCCTTCACAGAGGCATCTGTGTATAACAAGGACTTCACTATTGTGTCTTAATTTTGCTTAAAACATCTCTATAAACACAACACTTTAAAACTGCTAGCCCCGGGAGCCATCACAATAGCAGCACTTCAGAATTAAACCTGACTTGATAACTGTTATAATTGTCTCTGAGCTTTAACACTTCCCCCATGTCCAAGATGATAAACAGAGGCAACTTGGGTCTTGTACATTAAGCAAGGGGTGTGTGAGGTCCTCCAAACAGCAGATGCCACAGAAGGTGGCATATGTCTCAGCCCTGGGGTCGGCAGTGCGTAAGGGTTTTGCCCAGTCACAGCTCCTCTGTCAGGTTACGCCCATGCACAAATGTGCTCTTCCCTTAGTGATGGAGGAATGGCACCGGGGACTCTGGGGGTCTTCTCACAGTGGACCCAGTGGTCCCCTTTCCGGACTCCACTACCTGCAGTTCTATAGTAACTGAAGGGATGTTCTGAGCTTCCCTCCCTTTCAATATGAAGCTTACTCATACACTTCATTCATCCTTTGTGATTGCTCCACCCTGACTCCCCTAAGACGTTCTCATACCTCCTTCATAGGATGGAAGACAGAAGCAAATTTCTAGATACTTAAAAAGAAAAAAAAGATGTTTGGTAGAAAAATTATTAGCAGTGACAGTTTTCTGGTTAGTATCTTCTAATAAAGTTAAATATTTGCAGGTATTTTTCTAAATAATCACAGAAAATATCACTCTGGCTAGGCTTACTCACTTCACAGGAAGCTTAATGTGTTCACACAACAGCACACATGTGAAGTCTGCACATACAAAGACTTTTCCCACAAGGCTCTCTGCTCTTTTCTTTTCTAAGAGGCATTCATCTCTAACTTCCCCAGCCTTCCCCCATGTTCTTGGGAAATGTTTCCACCGCTCTAACACCAGGACTGTGTTTAAATAGTCTCCCAACTCTATTGTTATCTTCATGTCTTTCCATGACAATCTTGGTGGACGGGTGACAGACATGTCTAAAATGACAGCAGTGCCATCACCATGCTGCATTATAACGGCCACTGATAGCTTTAAAGAAGCACTCCACAGGACTCCATTCTACTCACACTCAATTTCTATTTCAGTTCTGTATCCCTTGGCAAACGTTCGCGTCTCGTGCTGAAGCCACGCTCTCTTCCTAATCAAGTCTAATGTACTTTATCCGTACATGGCTTTGTGGAACTTATTGTTGATTATTATTTAGATTATAAAGGATGGCTATTTGATTGTCTATAGATGCCTAATTTTAAGGCTGTAAACTCACAGGTTCAAAGATGCACATTTTAGATTTTCATTATAACTATTGATATGTTTGCTGAGTGAATAAGTCAATTATTAGAAATGTAAATTTACGCATACAGCTATTGCTCCTTCTAAAAATCTTACCTCCATGTATACCCTGAGTTTAGCCCAGTGGCTGGAAGCTACGAGACCTTCAAAAAATATCACTGAGTGAACAGTAGAAGCTCCAGTGCAAAAGACAGATCAGCTTATTGAAGAGGGTACCTTGCTTTTGGGTGGTGGGCTGTTTGTGCTCTTGTCTGTGTGAATGCTGGTAGGAGACACAGCAGCACCAAGGTTGCCTTGGGGTAGGCCTAGGAGCTTCCCTCCTGGAGAAACCTGCATTGCGGCTAGCTGGGCAGCATAGAACTGCTACAGAAGAAAAGACAGAGAGAGACTGTCAGTCATGACGCAAACACCCTTCAGAACACACAGTCAGACGCACCATGCCTCCTATGCCTATTTCTGGGTACACCAAAAATATTTAACCAAAGAAGTTGTCACAGTTCTACAACTTAACTTCTCAGGAGAGCAATGGCAGGCTACAGGACCTTGGCAATAGTAGGCTCAGGGGCACGGAACAAAAGCAGTCACCACACCCATGCCTTACCAGTGGCTAGGAAGACAAGCATTTGGTATTATCTGGCTAAAGCCTGCTTCTGTTTACCCTTAAATTCTTCACTGTGTGATACTAAGAGACCTGCTTCACATATAGTACAACTCTCTTATCTTTGTTGGTTCAATCTTTGACTAACTGAACTGGGCATCTGGAACTTTCTTTTTCTTCTGAGAATTAACCGTATGGAAATTTGGAAACATGTTGACAAGGAAGGGAGGAGAGGACTCTGGGAGGCTGATATGTGATCATTCTACCTATACTGATAAAAATTAACTGGATGCTTGCTTGTTACGCTACTTCACAATATAAACAGACACATCTAAATAAAACCTCTAAAACACATACTAATTCTTATTAATAACAAAGAAAACTTGCTCCAACAAATAACTGATGAATTTAAAGAGACATTTCACTTTTTTAAGGATGTCTTGGGGTACAGTATCCAACCTCAAGATTACACTCAGATATGGACATCAACACTGAGGTGAACACTCTTAGCTTTGTGTAGCATTCTTTAAGAAATGTAACAGTCTGGATTAGAGAGCAATTAACCTTTATAACATGTGTGTGTTCTACAGGTCCCAATATCCTATTTTGTACTCATCTTGAGATCCGGAGAGCCTTTTCTAAGCAATCCGGTGCCTCTACAATGAATGTAAGGAGTCGAAGCCCCCAAAGAAACCTCAGGTCAGTCCTCCAGGAAGAACAATGTCAAAGCAGAAAATTGTCCCAGAAACACAACAGATTCTGCTAAGTGGGATGCCACTGCAAATGGCATGCTGGAAACAAGCACAGCAGTTACAGGAAGACACACGTGCATCACCTGCAGGTCTTGGTCCTGTGACCCAAATGCAAACAGGAAAGTTAAGTTGATGACAAGGACAACATCTTATTTACATGTGATGTGACATAAGACACACTCAGAGAAAACAGCAACCTCCATATTGAAACACATTTAGATCATCAGTATTGATCACCCCCATCACATGTTTTATGTGTTGGGATAATAATAACATTTCTTATTTCAACCATTGAAAAAGTATTTCATCCTTAAGTCTTAGGTTATATAAAGAGTAAAATAATAATCCACTTAATAGCTGAAGGCTTCAGCGTTTACGGTTATTTTTTTAAATCCATAATTGATATATTTCTCCTGATTGTGATGAAAACATGTGTATTATTTCATAGTATTTGAAAGGTTGATTCTTTCCGTCATCATTTTGCTCTGTCTATGAGGCTATTTATAGTGTAACTGTGTCCTCAGGACACAGCTTACTCAGCAAATTACATACTTGCCTAGTGGAATACACAGACCTGTGAGTTTGAAAAATATACAAATTTTCAGTCTAGCCACAGAATCATATTATAGTCTGTAACTTTTATATAGCATTGCTTATTGTGTCCTTGAAAAGAATTGTATTGATTGTTACTACTAGAGATATGTGTTAACAACACACATTCCTGGCTTTCGTATGCACTAAAAGTGAGATTTTTACTAATTAATACAGATGACATGGGACATCTAGACATTGTATGTAAACACCAAAATGTTTAAAAAATCTCAATGATTAAAAGTTTAGTTTTGACCTTCAAACATTTATCATTATATTTTTAAAGGTATCTATCTGTCTGTCTGTCTGTCTATCTATCAATCATGGTTGGTGATTAGACGTTTAAATAACTTGGTCAATTACTCCTAAGAGTTGAGTCATTGATTACTGATCATTATGGACATATTCGCAACTTTCAAAACATAAAAACAAAAAACAAAATTACAGGACCTCTACTTGAAGGTAGAAGAAGGCTACAATCCTCAAACGTCAGATGGTGTTTGAACACTGAAGAAGCACACACCCTTGCCCCACTTCATGCAAGCATTTGTCGGTACCATTTGACGAGTGGAATTGGGGTTTTTCAGGGTCCAGATATCCAAAGACATGCTTTGGAATTCAAATTGAAAAAGCTGTCCAAAGTCAGATGGCCTATAGCTGGAGTGAATATTCAAATCTCCTTCCCCCACAGCTCTGGCAGAAGAGACAATGGCCCCTGAAGGAAAGTATCATGTTACAAGTAGGGGCTGCAGGACAGCCCAAGCCAGACTCTGGAGCTGTGTGGAGGGATAAATGCATACATGCAAACAAACTGAGGACTGTGGATGCCAGAGAGACGGAAATAATCAATTGACCGACTAGCATCAGTTTTATGATAGTGTTTCCTTAAAAAAATCTCTCTTGTTAAAGAGTTTGAAGGAAGAAAGGAGGGAAATGGAATAAGAAGTTAATATTTTAATCTTAAGTTTTCTTAATGATCTGTTGAGCTGGAACCTGTAAAGGGTTTAACGAATTTCCACCATTAGTTTCAAGATAATAGTGAAGTGGGTCAGTGAGTCACCAGTCACCTTTAATTCTAGCACTCTGGAGACAGAGGCAGGCAGATCTCTGAGTTTGCAGCCAGCCTGGTCTACAGAGCAAGTTTCAGAAGAGCCAGAGCTACACAAAGAAGCCCTGTCTTGAAAAAAAAAAGAAAGAAAGAAAAAGACAAAAAGAATGAAAGAAATTAAAAAAGAAAGAAATTAAGGAAGAAAGGATGAAAGAAAAAATCAAAACAAACAAACAAAAAGAGTGAAGTGTGTCTGTGAGGCTAAACCATGCTGTCTCAATAAACTGGCAAGTGAGAAAAGGCCTCCAGCTTGAGCATCTCAGGGAGGCTTACTCTCTCCCGGTTTCTGATGTTTAGAAGGAACATGGCAGCTGTCTTCACAGAAGTACAATTACTATCACATACTTCATTTTACCTGTGACCCTGTGGAGAAAAATGCAAACCTGGGTGTTATCTACAAATCTAAGTGTGTAGTTTAAATAACTGTCTGTAGGAGAGCAGGAATGTGCTCCCTATTGTAAAGGGACCCCTGAGGGTGGTAGGCACAGAAGGACAGCAAAGCCAGTGACTCACACTGAATGAACACCCAGAGAAGCGAGCAGCACAGGGTTCAGAGGCTCAGCTTTCCTGTGGACATTCATAAAATAAGGGCAAGAGAATTTATCCTGAAAATCCAGGCATGGGAGGGCCAGGGAATGAGAACAAAGTAAGTGGAGATTGACTAGAACCAAGACAAAGCCGGAGAGTCTGCTGTGAGGGCATCAGAGTTGAGTTGTGACACTTTGGAGCCTAGGAAGCTGACCTGGCATCACTAATGTGAAAATGAACAAGAGGAAATAATATGAACGTCATAGCACAGTGGGCCCAAAACGTCATTTACTGAAGTCTTCATTTTTAAAATACAATATGCAATTGTTTGTCATATGTTTGTGTATAGTAATAAATCTGTGACACAGACAAAGTGTATCATACTTCTGCTTTGAAAAAATAAAAAGAAGAAAACCAGACAGAGAGGCCATCTCATCATCCTGCAATGTGACAGCAGAGTGTTGGCCAGTCCATCTCACTGGGGACTTCCTTGAAAGGGCGAAATCTCCCCCTGTTCTTCATCTTTCTTCACCCTCTTCCTCTCCCTGCTCTCCGTCCTCCTCCACCCTTTCCTCCCTGTCTTCTTTCTCCCTCCATCCTCTTCCAGTTTTCCACCTCTTCTCCCTCTTTTTTCTTTTCTTCCTAGAGCAAGAGTACTTGAACCGAGGCTGGCGCACACACTAGGCAGGTGCTCTACCTCTGAGCACATGTCCAGTCCCAGACACTTTTCAAAGTGTCAAGAGTATGACAGCTTCTCCACACAACAGCTGAATTGCATCCACCCTGGCCAGTCAAACCTAACCGCCATTTTATTACACCCCCTGGTATGTGTATATGGAAGCAGGGTCAGGCGTTAGGTTGACAGGTCACTTATAGGCATTTGACTTTCCTGCCAAGCTCTAGCAATCCAATACTAGATCAGAACTTGGCGAGGATGATAAACACAGATATTTTCACCTCTACTAATTGGCTTGGTATTTGGGGTAAGAGGAGAGTTCAACACTTTTGGACAATCTGGTTTTTCTTCCATGGTTAGATGCAATATATATTTCCAACCTTTTAATGACAATATTCACTTTAGACATGTTAAACAAAATTTTCAGTGCTCACCATAGAGTAGCTTGACAAAATAACAACCAATTTAAATTCTAAGCTGGATTATCACATTCATTTGATAGGAAGCTCTTGCCACTTCTCCCTAATAGCATATTTTCCCCAAATTGCTCACAACACAGCTTCTCTCATTGGCTACCAGCCTGGTGTCTAGTTGCCATCTGGAGTATCTGGATTTGAAACTCTAAGCACTGACAAAAATAACTATCAGGATGTGCCATCCCAAACCTATTCAGTGACTAGTAAACCCCTTGAAGGCAGGGCCTATGCCTTTGTCTCCACTGCTTTCTCAAAGTATCAAATGCAAGTAGCATAGACCCGAAGGCGAGAGCTTTGTAAAATGATGTTAGTGCCTTTTCATGGATATAGGTCTCTGTTCATACTTCATCATCTGGTTACACATCTGTCAATCTGGATGGAGGTAAATGAGATAGTGAGGGCCCTGCACTCAGCCATTTCCCAAGACCAAGCATCATAAGAATCATAAGGTAATGGATGCTTCGATGCACTACCTCCCTTTACTTCACGAATGGATGTGGAGACGGGGGAGTGAAGGCAGAGCCACGTGAGCCCATGCAGCAACCCTCCTCTACCTTTCCTTCGGCTTCTTTTCTCTTCACGTGGCTCCTCAAAATTCAACATCACACTGCACAGGAAATATATGTGTTTCTTTTTGTGAGGAGAATTTCTTAAATGCTCTGTGTAAAGTACGGCGGCCCTTGAAGGCCATTTGCTAACTCTCATAAGACCATGAAATGAATGGGGAGCCCAAGACTGCTACAGCCACCAAAGAATTTTTGTTAAGTGAATATTTATAAGGACCTTTACACATTCATTTTTTTAAAAATTATGTGTATATGTCTGTGTGTGTATGGGGGTATGTGCATGTGACTGTGGTACCACAGCTGCTAAAGAGGACTTCAGACCCCCTGGAGATGGACAGAGTTACAGGGGGTTGTCAGCAGCCTAACTCTGAAGCGGAGAATACAATTTGGGTGCTCTGTAAGAGCAATATGTGCTGAGCTGTCTCCCAAGCCCACTTACAAAGATCTTCCAAAGCAGAATCCTATTCTCTGAGTGATATTTTCCCCAAACACCAATATTTAGAATAAAAGAAGTATGCTATAAGTGAATATAAGTGAAATTTTAGTATTTTACTCTTTAATCAGATGGGAGCAAAGAGGTTGCTTTAATTCTCCCTAAGAGTTTAAGTGGGTACAAGATAAAGTTGTCATCCTGTGTGGTCATTGATGATTAATAAAAATCATAATTCCAGATAAGTACTACTCATTAAAAAACAGAAAATAAGCAAATACATAGGCTTAAATTTTAAAAACTAACATAGAAATAAAATATTTCTGACACTGTTTTCTGGGTCAAATAGATGCATAGAAATGGGGAAATTTTCAGCAGAGAAAAACAATGACATCATGAGGTTTGCAGGCAAATGGAGGGATCTAGAAAAAATCCTCCTGAGTGAGGTAACCCAGACTCAGAAAGACAAACATGGTATGTACCCACTCATAGGAGAATACTAGATGTGGAACAAGGATGACTGGACCGCCACTCACAACACCAGGGAGGCTACCTGGAAAACAGGAGCCCAAGAAAGACACGGGGATCGCCCAATGACGGAGAAATGGATGAGATCTACATGAACAGTGTGGACGTGAGTGGGGGTAATGAGGGGCGAGGGGCGAGGGAAAGAGAACTTGGGGGAGCGGGAGATCTCAACTGGATCAAGTACAGAGAGGAAACACAAGGAATGTTCATGATAAATGAAGACCACATGAGAATAAGAAGGAGCAAAGTGCTGGAGAGGCCCACAGAAATCCACAAAGATTCCCCCACAATAGACTGCTGGCAATAGTCGAGAAATAGCCCGATCTGACCTACCCTGGTGATAGGATGGCCAAACACCTTAATTGTCATACTAGAAACCCCATCCAGTGACTGAGGGAACTAGATGCAGATATCCACGGTCAGGCCCTGGGTGGAGCTCCGGGAGTCCAATTGGCGAGAAGGAGGAGGGTTTATGTGAGCTAGAGTTGTTGGAACCAGGGATGGATGGAATACAGGGACAAGTGGCCAAAC